>CM060951.1:51829136-52017245 GCA_030765055.1 Mantis religiosa | reverse complement strand
TGCTCGCACCTGTACGCACTTGAGAGTTTGATGGCATCATCCTGCTCTATGTGGGACCAGGGAGCCCACCCACCCCCAAAAAAGGGTGTGGAATATAGCTGGAAGTAGCTCGAAAATAAGTCCAGAATACGTAGGATCATGTACACATAACTCAGCATTGTACAAGAGGGATTATTTACCACCTTGCGAGCTACTGTCTACCCGTGGCATATGTAAGAAGCTTCGTCCCCAGACCCGGAACAGAGCTGACGAGGGAGTGCAGCAAGTGATTGCAGCAGCTTTTTGATGCACATGATTTGTATACAGCAAGAGTTTTACCATCAAATTTTCAGGTGCACAGCGGTGCGAGTACAGTGCCAGTTCCCTTGTGAGAGGTTCCCTATTGTTTTTTTTTTTTATTTTTTTTTATTTTCCAATATTTATTTCTGGCTGCATATGCAAAGAGAACGAAATATAAAACACATGACATAGCTACCAATCGTAAAACATTTCCTTTAGCCCACTATATTCTCTTATTTCCATTGTAACTATATAGAAATAGGTGACTAAATCTTTCCTAATAATATTGGCCGCGCCGTGGCTCAGTGGTTAGATCACTTGGCTCTCACCAAGGAGGCCTGAGTTCGATCCCAGGCGACCGCAAAGTGAGATTTGTGGTGGACAACACGGTGCTGGCGCGAGTTTTCTCCGGGACCTCCGGTTATCACCGCCATCTCATTCCACCGGTGCTCCATCTTCATCTCATGTATCAACAGTGTCACCGCCTGCAGTGCCATATATAGTAAAAGCGGGCGTTAAACACTGCACACACACACGCGCGCGCGCGCGCGCGCAGATCGTTCCTAATACTATCTACAGTTCGGCCGCTCTATCTCCGGCTCTGACATTTCTCGAGAAGGGAAGCAGGCTGTTGCCAGTTCTTTAGCGGAATTTCAAACAGAGGAACATGTGTATTTTAAATATTTCATGTATTTGCATGTTTCACGAACCAGTAGCCATATTATTATAATAGCGATAATAATAGACTTACGAACACTAAAAATCGAATTCCCGAACGCAAAATATAGCAAAGAAAGTTCACCATCGCAAGCAGCTAAAGCCACGTGGCTAAAAAAAAATTAACCTGGCAACACGGTGTTGGATTCGCAATGCTGATTGGCGCTAACAGACAGTTTTAACTTCCTGACCACAACACCGGATGTAGAGACTCCCAGTACTACCAACAGAAGCAGTTAATGTGTGTGAAAGGTGTGAACGAAATATTCGAATAGAGTGGTGTTGTAGTAAATATCTTGGATGATAATGAAGTTGTAAGTTGTATTTCAGTGTTTTAAAGCTAATATAGTACTATATTTTCATTCTAAAGATAATTTTGAGGATATGTTTTAAATCGCTCGTTACTGTATGCTGGTACTATTAAACTACCCCCACTTCACCTCTTGCAATCGCAAAACGGCAGAGCCGGAGATACAACGGCCGGACTGCACATATATTAACAGGAAGCAGATAAAAGAATAAACGGTTTGAAAAAGCATTTTGTACATGAGAGTAGAGAAAATCATGTGAGTGCACACATCAGATGTTTATTTTGTTACAAAAGAGGGCATTGTCTAGTGGTGTTTGTGTGCGCCACTGTTCTTTTGGACTGGAGTGAGAGCGGCTATCTTCACCAAGTGTAATATTGTACCCTTTGTTGGTAGCTGCTTATTAAATTTCCCTGATGCTGCCTTCACACCTGGCTTCGCCTTTTTTCATGAGGCATTCTTTTCCACAATAGTGAGCGGCACTGTGACTTCGTTTTGTCCATTGCCTCTTTCAACAACAGTTGAAATAAACGCTAGCAATTCAACTGGTCATTTTTCCTTATTGAGCTACAAATACAGATTAAATCTCATCACAGTCTAACATTTTATACGCACAAAGCGTCCAGCTAATTTTTATTCTTTACTTTCCGTCCATACACATGTGCTTTTATTGCGGAGCCAGCAGAGGTGCCATTACCATACAGTAAATTACATTAATTCCTCCATATCTGTGATGTTGCTGGAGAAAATGAGGTACTAAAAAATTACATATGAGGAAGCTTTTTCTTTCGGATTGTGAAGCATTTATAAAAGGAAGCGCTCTGTAATTTCATGCTTAAGTGCTTTTAAAGAATTCAAGAAATGCACATCATACGTTTACATGAAGAATAATTCGTTTGACAGGCTAATGTCGCCTTTTATAGTCTTATTTGCGATGATAGTTTCATATATAATAATAGATTGTTAATTTATTTATTTTAATAAAATATTAATTAATAAAATAAAGTAATTAATTCATTATTTTGATAAAATAATTAATTTCTAATTAGTAGCTCAACGATTCACGTAGTAGAGGAACAGTCCGTGAATGTAAACCGCTTACGGAAAGAGCTAGAAGTTTTCCGCGTGGCTTGTTAGCTAATGCCGAAGAGCTGCGAGACGTGCACATAGAAGGCGCACGTGTGACGAGGTGATTCATTTATTCATTTCGTAATTTACGTCATCCAACCTTAAGTCTTATCGGACGATGAATGAAATTGGTGAAATGATGCTCAAATGAGTCTGGGGTCCATGGAGCTTAGAGCTATCTGACATTCGTCTTTCAGTATAAGGGAAATCCCGGAAAGCCCTCGGGACCTCTTGAACGTGAGGCAGACACGATACCATCCACGCTACCAAGGCAGGCTGGATGAGGTGATGTTCTCGTGTTTGCAGAAGAAGCAAAGTTAAAGCAATGTATTGAGAAAGTAATTGATTTGTAATGCGAATTGAAAGCTAAAGATGGATTACACGCTGTGGTGGAATAAAGAAGTACTCCTGTGTGCGGGGAATCAGCAGTTGTGCACCAAGTAAAGTTTAAGCTCCGGTCAGCTCTTGATTCCGACCCCTAGTCCTATTTTGTAATTGTTCTAATTATTTTAAATAATCCCGTAATGTAACCAGTCTAACGTTACAATTGGCATTGTCGCGAACCCGATCGCGATAACGCGGCTTGTGCACACAAACGAACTGATAGGCGGACAGTGTGGAAATAAAGAGCCTGCAAAAAGCAGATAAACATAACGCGAGATAAAGGACTTGCCGGACCAGATTATATTACGCTTCTGGAAAGTTCGGATTTTGTCTTTCGATGTTTATTCCAGAAACATCCAGTGACTGTACAGAACAGTCTCGAACTATGAATGAGGTATTTAAGGAAGTGACGAGTTAAAAAACAAGAGTTGTGAGTAAGCAGAAAACAGCTGTAAAGTGTTGCTAATGTAACGAGAGCTGTTTGTTGTTGTCATCGACATGGCAGATGCTGTTGTATATGTGATGTAATGTTGTTACGTGAGAAGTGATCAGTGCATTTCTACGGAAATAAAGTACCTTAAGAATTTCGGAAAATTGGAGTTTTAATTCTACGAACTGTAGAATTAAAATTCCAACTTTCAGAAATTCTAAATGTTCTTTATTTCCGTAGAAATACACTCTTTTCAATTCTTACAGTAGCAGAATACGTCACATACACAATAACAATCTACCAAGGTCATTGACCACAAACAAAAGCGCTCACTTTCATCACACATCAGCTTCTACTACAACTCTCGTTACGACACTGTTTACAACTATCAACTGTCTTGGCGAGTCTCGGCTTCCTTATATATAACACTACTCATATTACCAGATATTTCTGGAACAAACAAGAAAGAGAATGTTCTCCATCAATCAAGATATCACTAAAATGTTCCATTTACCTCACTTTATCTGTTTTGACATGCCTTTTATCTCTGCGCTATCTTTATCTGCTTAGGCAAACTGTTTACCTTCGCCCGACACTATCTGTCCTTTATCTCTCTTCGGCGCGCTATTGTAAATAATGGGTTCGCGACAGTATTAAGTTATAAGCTGGGGGTGGGGGAGGCGTCTCAAACACTGCCACCTACATGGATTCTGTTCGGAATGCCATCTACCAAACAGTTTTTCCAGCCGTAGTTTTAATTTTTATTGCTCTACCTTCCCTTCGTATTCTCTATTTAATTGATGAAAATTCAAATCCTATTTTAACATTAAAAACTATTGGACATCAATGAGGCTACAAACCATAGGCAGGTGATTCACACAGACACGGAGAGACATACAGAAACCGTAATAGCTCCACGCTCGAAGATCCATCCCGCTGCTGGAGCTCTATAAAGAGATTTGGAACGACCCGCCGATTAAGCAACCCCGTAGTGTCAACAGGGAAAGTGTTTTATTTGAGCAAGTACCCCATGCCACCTGTCCAGCAGCGCCATACGCACGAAATTTAGAAGCATACTTGTGAATATGAAGGAATCAGAATAAAAGTAAATCAGGAAAAGGGCATCGTAGGTCGATAAGAAACTAACCCAACATTTGGCTATCCACCACAACAATAATAAAAATGCAAGGTTAGAGTGGGCGATTGAATAGAAATCGAGAGTTGCAAAATGCGAGCCTCGCAGTTACCGAAAGGCAACAGATTGGCTTTACTTGCTTTAAAATTTCAGACACAAATCGTGATAGGAAACAAACACATTGATCTATTGGTAAAAGCTAAGAACGTGTACTTTTTGCAAGCTTTTAATTTATTAAAAGTGCTAACTTTTGGATATTAATAAGGTATTAAGTAAATATGTTCATTCTGGGCTCAAACAAACTGATATAAAGAGTGCTCATCCAAGACTTATCCTGTCCTTTTTAGAGGCCATGGGACTTGAATAAGCACTCCAGTAAGAGGGGCACAATGGGCCCAACATGCGGCCTATGTGCAAGGGACCGAAAGGGCTCAACCCATTTACTTTCATTCATTGTATACGGGACTTCTAGTCGTTTACCGGAAAACCTACAAGTCAGTTGGAGAATTTGTCATACTGGCAAGTTGACCATGGTGGCTCAAGGGCTAACAGCAACCGGACGGAGACAGGGAGATCTGTTGCTCAAATCCCTGCCATAGCATTGAATTTTTCATTATACAACCACAACTTAGTATAAAGAATTGTTTAGAATGACAATGTTATGAATATTGTTTAAGAATGGAGTTAATAAAAGAAGTACTTCTTTACACTCCACGTGGTAACAGAATAATAGGAAGACGATATTATTTTGGGGGAAAAATATTTGAGGCGGAATAGACGCTAAAGCCTATCCTTGAGGTAGAAGAAAATAACAATGAGAGTAAGAAGACCCCTCAATATGGTTCTGTTTTCTCTCAAATATAAGCTATCGAAGATAAAAACTATCCAAGAAACAGACCTGCTACTACAGGGTAACTGGAAGCATCCGCAAACTATATTTTGTTGTATATCCAGTTGATCTTGTTTCGATTCCGTCCCTCCATTTATCTCACCACATGTACTTCTATGGTCGGCAGGCACATCTCTTTGATCGCCTCCAGGACACATGCAATAAAATTGATGCTAGTTCACAGAGAAGGGCTGCGGAAAGGATCTTATTGTGGCGAGCTCTTGCGGAATACAACTGTCCTGTGGCCAAGTAGCAACACAAACAAAACACTATTCTATCCTCTTCGGTCCTCGGCTTACTTCCGTGTAGCTTTACCACTTCAACTTCATTAATGTGCAAAACAGGGAAATTGCTCTGTTTGTAAACCTTGGTATCTCTCTGTCTCGAAAGGAACTGCTCCAGCAGCTCAATTAGTTCCCTTCTTCAAGCAATTTGTGGTGAGCTGTGGCTAATAGTGGGATATATCGTTCCGAGGACATAACTATTGTAACTCAAAATGATTTATTCGTAGCAGAGTCAAGTTATTAGACAACGTGTGTTTGAAAGTGCTATTAATAAACCACTAAAGCCATTGAATTAGTTAACACGACATGTCTTCTAAGAATGGTAATTCCATTTGCAAATTAAACTGCAGTATTTCTAAAATTTAATTCCATAGAATTTCAGCAAATATTTGTACTCTAGAAACAACGAAGTCTAACTTTATCCTCAAATCACATGGAAAAAACCATTTAAGTTCCTTTTGGAGCGCAGGGGAGCGTGAATTTCCAGCGAGCCATGCCATCGCATTTACATACTTCCAAACACATTCATTCTCTTTATAGCATGTTACACCCACCATGCTACGATTTTCTTTCAACCTGAATAAATAGCATTGCGAATCTTCTCAGCATATAAATTCTCGAAGTATTCCTGTATAAAAATCTGATTAGCTTCGTGTCTCCTACAATTTACTAGTTATAAAATACCAACATAAAAGCTGGAAGAGTGTCATTACATTAAAAAAAAAAAAAAGAAAAAAATTACTAAGCTTAACAACATTCAACAGTTTTATTGAAACAAATTAAGAATTGTGCCAAATTAAGAATTGTTTGTCCGTCGCTACACGCCTGAAACAACAAAATAAGTGTGTGGAATGGCACCATTTGTATTTGCCATGGAACAAAGTACGATCTGCTAGTAAGTTATGGGTAATGTCTTCTCGGTTACATTCTGATTTTCTTGAAACTTGGCAAATCATTTTATCTGCTATAATGAGATTCTTTTAAAACTCGGTCCTGCATTGTTGATAACCACTCTTATAATGTCATCATCCTAAAATTGGATCCTGTACATTGCTTCTGTCACTGTGGAAATCAGGACATTTTGGGTAGGAAACTCTTCCGTATTCTCCTTACTGCCCCAGCTTGGCACCCTTTAATTACATTGTTAAGCAAGGTCTATTCAGAGTCAGAAGACTTCTTTCTTAATTACTGGGAACAAAATGAAGCCATTAACAACTGTATGTTTAAGCTCATCGAAATAACCCGTAAATACTTTAAAAGTGCACAGTGGAAAGCAAGAAAAGCGCATTCACATTTGCTTCCCACTTGTAATAATCTAGGACGTGTACAGTAGGTGTGTCTAACACTTTGGTACATTAAAATAGGTATAACCATACGTTTTGAAAGTGATGTCACACGTTAAGTTGACTAAGCTTATTTAGGAAACCCATCGACTACTTTCTTTTTTCCTCTTATTCATGAATGTGTGCTTCCGCCGTGGCCATGCGGTTAGACCACTTGGCTCTCACCAAGGTGGCCTGGGTTCGATCCCAGCCGACCGCATGTGAGATTTGTTGTGGGCATCACGGCGCCCGGTTGGGTTTTCTCCGAGAACTCCGGTTTTCCCATTCATTCCAGCGGTGCTCCATCTACATTTCATGCATCATCAGTGTCACCACTTACGGTGCCATATGTAGTAAAAGCAGGCGATAAACACTACACATTCATTTTGTCTACTTCTCTACTGCATTTTGCTGATTCCTTGTAATTTCAAGTATATTTCAGCTTGAATCTTAATTAACAGCAATGGACTGTTAGGGACTCAACAGAAAGGTCTCGGGTTCCTCAACTGACTCGAGGAATTTTTCCTCATTCAGAACCATTCTGTGTACTTCATTGAGTCCAAATATGAATCTAGGAGCAAATTTGAGTGTGTTTACCAACAAGAACAAAAAACTCACGAAACACTTACGAAAATCTACACTTCATCAAATAATAACACTCTCAGTCGATTCTCAAGCCAAAGCGTACAACATTACCGCAGAAGTTAAAGGAGCCTATAGAAATTAAAGAATAAAAATAATTAGTAAAACTTAGCGGAACACACAGCTCCGCCTGCTTTATCACCTTCCCTTGCTTTCTCTTTCCCCAATCTCTTTTCCTCTCTCTTCAATCTCCCAGAACGTCTTCCTCTTCTATCAATGGGCTTGATACGCAAAACCTTTACACGTTCATATACCACTTATATGCGGCAAGTGAAAAATAATATATTGAATAGCCGAGTTGTGTACTCATGTACGATGTGTTTTAAGCTATACGTATTTGCATTATAAATACGTATTGAATTTTCTGGCAATGGCCTGTGAATGGCTTTTGTATAGTTTTAAATCTTAAGAGATATACATACAATTTTTACTACAAAAAATGTAGTTGCACACAGTTTATATGAAATAATATTTTTAAATTTCAGATGTTTTTATGTTTTGCTTGTGAAAAGTGATGTTCGATTTTCTATGACCATATAAAGTAAGTAACATTTCAAGACGCATGTTTATTTAAAAATCCGATTTTAACTTTAGCTACTGGATCCTTTTTACCTATTACGAAACGACTAAATGTTTAACCAATATGTATCTCGTTAACTAGAAGTGAATAGAAGAAGCAAGCCGTGGAAAATAGGTTGTAGAATAATGAGTAAAGGAACTCGTATGGATGCAACATATCAGCTTGGTTTGATTAGGCTACAGGTTTAATACTTTGTAAATGCTTAAATAATCGCTTCATGTACGATCAAGTTTTGTGAAGCTAGCATGCACTGACATGAACTGTTCATCATTTTGGACATTCCAGGCTCCAGTAAACAATGCCGCTCAGCAACACGTTATCGTCATCTCTCACGCCTCACTGACATACATTAAAAATTCAATCACAACTCTTTGTTTTTCGCCATCATCAATCACATATCTGCTATTTGAACAGCAAAGATTGAAAATGAGGTTGCCGTATTAGTTTAGGATTTCAAACTTGTAAATTCGGGTTGGTGCCTTATGAGCTCTGATTTACTGGTTTTGGAAAAGAGATTTAGTTAGTGAATTATTCCAAATGATGTAGCTCTCTAAGAAATCTGTGCACATTGAAATACACGAAACGTTTCAATCAACTGCTACTCATCGCCAATATTTAAGTATAACTCGAAAAGAGGCCGTATAATCGTTTACAAGCGAGTACGAGGTGCAATGCCCCTGCCAATTTGATGGTCTATATTGGTTCGGTTCATAGCTACTGGCCTCGCTACTACCTAAATCAGGGGATTCAAAATCGAGACCAGGCGATGTGTGTGGCTATCATTAATAGCGAACACATTCATGAATCTAAAAGCAAAAAGTGGAAGGTGATTCGCTTTTAAAACAAGTAGAGTAATACGTAGTAGTGCTACGCTCAGCAGGCTCTTCAAATCTCGAAAGGCAAGTGCTGGAAGATATCCAAAACGTAGGCTTTCTTCTCATGTTCAATATTGTTTATAATCTGGTGAGGTATGTAGTCAGAATGGCGACAGAAAAAATTGTTAGTGCCACCAGTAAGTACACCTAATATTTTCTTTTTTTCTCTCGTTCCCGTCAATGCCGACGTTAGAGGAGGCACTTGGGTTCCCTCAGAGCGAGAGAGCCGAAGCATCTGACCAGATGAAATCAGGATTGGGTGGTCAGCCCAACGCCTGCGATGCATGATTGATGGAGCAATTGCTGGAATGATCTTGGCGGAAACCGAAGGACCCGGAGGAAGCCCACCCAGCGGATGTTGTCCACCACAAATCCCACTTTGCGGTCACCTGGGATCGAACCCGGACCTCCTAGGGTACACCTAACATACTTGACCTAAACAATATACATAGAATATTCTGTTTAAAGAAGGCCGCGCCATGGCTGAGTTGTTAGACCGCTTGGCTCACACCAAGGCAGCCCGGGTTGGATTCCAGGCGACCGCAAAGTGAGACTTGTGCTGGACAACATGGCGCTGAGGCGGGTTTTCTCCGAAACCTCCGTTTTCCCCCACCATAATTCAACCGATTGCTCCTTTTTCATCGTTCCTATCACGTCATCTTTCTCGTACTCAGTTCCGGCGTTGGGCTGATCTCTCATCCCGCAATCTCTCTGATCAGGAAACCTCTGCTTCCCAACCCTTGCCTATGGGCCTCGAGGTTGCGTGGTTCAGAAAGCTCTAGGTTACTTCATTCATTTTAAAGATAAGAGAGGAGATCGCTTAATAATTACTGCTACCTCCGATAACAAATTTCTTCTCCATAAAATCCGCTAACTAAATAGATGAACCAAAATAGACATTAGATTTTGTTACAACTTGATATATAACCATTTGACATTACAATGAGTGCATTCTTCTGCAACTTGCATTGTCCTTCATTAGAAATATATACAGGGTGAGTCACCTAAAACTTGCACCGTAAATATTTCTGAAATGGTATGTGCTATTGATATGCGGTTTTCACGGAATTGAACTATAGGCAGGGGCTCGCATTTTCAAATGATACACAGATTTTTATAATTTTTAGAAAGTGTATTTATGTACAAAAGTTACATTTTTTTAAATGGAACAATGCGTATTGACATTAAGAAAATAAAAGTAGAATAAATTAGAATGTCAATGGTGTTTTTTGCACGATTCTAATGTAAGTAGTTTACGAGAAATCGTCATTTGTACAAAACGGTACAATGGCTAGGACAAACTAAAGAAAAACAAGTGAATGAAGAAAAATGAGGATTCTGACAAGTAAACAAAACTGTACCCTCAAAGCCTGTGTTCAAAATGAGCACCACCAGCTTCAATACAAGCTTCCAGTCTAGTATGTAAAGATTGCTGTACACGTTCTAGCATTTCAGTGGAAATTTAAGCGCAGACAGCAGTAATACGCCGTTTCATATCTTCTGGTGTAGTTGGTATGTCCTTGTAGACAGTGTCTTTCAGCTTCCCCCACAGAAAAAAATCTAAAGGAGTCAAATCTGGTGAACGGGCCGGCCAAGGTACAGGTCCCCTTCGTCCAATCCACCGATTTTGAAACAATCCTTGAAGATAAGCTGTAGTAATTCGTGCACTATGGACCGGACAGCCATCATGTTGATACCACAGATTCCTCTTAGTCTGAAGGGGAACGTCTTCTAACATCTGTGGAAGATCGTCTGTTAGGAGGTTGAGATACTTCTGTGAATTCAGTGTTCCTTCTATGAAAAAAGGGCCAATGATGTGATGGTTCACTATTCCACAACACACGTTCACACTCCATGGATGCTGACGTTCTACCTGACGCAGCCAACGAGGATTGTCAACAGACCAATAGTGCATATTTTTTAGATTTACTTGGCCATGATTAGTAAATGTTGCTTCATCAGTGAACAAGATACATGACAAATTTGGAGTATCATGTCTCAATGCCCATGTACAAAAGTTCACACGATTCTCAAAATCATTGCCATGCAGCACTTGATGGAGAGAGATGTGATACGGATGGAACTTATGACGATGGAGGATGCGGATTACACTTCTTTGACTGATGCCGCTTCCTCGTGCGATTGCACGAGAACTAATGTGGGGATCTACTGCAACAGCAGCTAGAACATTAATTTCTCCTTGCTCTCCAGTTGCTCGTTTGTTTCTGGTGCGTTTTCTAGACGTTATACTACCACTTTCACGTAATTGGTTGAAGAGGTTCACAAATAATTGACGAGATGGTTGACGTCTAATTCGGATATGTTTCCAAGTACACTGTACAAGAAAGAACTGCATTCTTTCTACATTCACCATAAACTATGAGCATATCTGCTTTTTCTGCATTGGTAAATACCATCTTCCAAGCACGTCCTACTGCTTCAACTATCACAAAATAACTGCCAGTGTAGACAAAACACATTGTAAACAAACATAACATCCTAGCCTAGCAACTAAGCAATTGAATGGAACAAACAACTGCCGGTGCGTTCAATTTTCAAATGACGATTTCTCGTAAACTACTTACATTAGAATCGTGCAAAAAACACCATTGACATTCTAATTTATTCTACTTTTATTTTCTTAATGTCAATACGCATTGTTCCATTTAAAAAAAATGTAACTTTTGTACATAAATACACTTTCTAAAAATTATAAAAATCTGTGTATCATTTGAAAATGCGAGCCCCTGCCTATAGTTCAATTCCGTGAAAACCGCATATCAATAGCACATACCATTTCAGAAATATTTACGGTGCAAGTTTTAGGTGACTCACCCTGTATAATATATACTTATCATGAATTTAAACATCTGACTATAATTTTCATGCTTTTCTTAATTTAAAATTTGGAAAAGCTATCTATTGTTTCCTAAACAAAAGCACGTCGTTAATAAAGTCTTGTTAGGGGCAAAGAAAAAAGAAATAGCAAAGGGTACTTTCAATAACAACCTTTACTTGCTTTGAAATACTTTACAGCTAGCTGAGAGTGTACTGATTTAGCATCGCAGCTAAGAAAATAATTCGTTAGGTGCGTATCAAATTTGTGGCTGGAATACAATACCCCCTCTCTCTCTCTCTCTCTCTCTCTCTCTCTCTCTCTCTCTCTCTCTCTCTCTCTCTCTCTCTCTCTCTCTCTCTCTCTCTCTCTCTCTCTCTCTCTCTCTCTCTCTCTCTCTCTGTATATATAACAAAGCAACTATGGGAAACTGACCCCATATCTTACTCGGTAGCGCATATGCCTGCTTTGCGAGGGACCTGGTTTCGATGCCCTACTGCGAATCTATTATTGTTCCTTGTCATCCACATGGTCTAAACTTAGATATGAATGAGTATTAATGCGTGTGCATTCTAATGAATGAACTCCTCCCCATGCCCCTCCCCCAAACCAGAAGTACAATACATGCAAAAGTAAAAGCCCACCAATATGACTACTGTACTTAAAAGACGTTCATAAGAAAAATTGTATTGGTGCACATAACTTTCTTGCACGTTTCGTTGTAAGCACAAAGAGGTTACAGGAAATGCAGTAGTAGGTTAAGATATATTTGTCGTTACGTTATATTAGATTTTTCTTGTTAATATAGTTTCGTTTATTAAGATTTATTTTTACCATTTGTTCTATAAGAATTTATTTCTTTATCTCATTTATTATGTGTTGGTTTAAACAATCCAATGACATCGAAAGAAACAATTGCCTAACGCCAGTGCTTTATAGAAAAGGCGAACTGGATTTTAAAGAAACCTATACTTCTTGTGCCTATCTCTTATGGTATTTTGCGGCCTGTCGTTACCTACTACGGAGCGTGATGGCTTGATAACATAGCAATAAGGGAGAAAAGAGGAGGTTGTTGCCTTCGTCTATTCCGGTGTTAATTGAAACCAAAACATTTTTATTGTCCTTCAATCAGCCATGCCGTACACAAGCAAAATTAATCGTGGGCGGTATCGTGGGTATGTGGGAGCCTGGTAGCACAGTTACAGCAATTGTAAAGGCATAACTTACAAGCTTTAATTTCCAACCTCTGAAAATGTTCTCACACATTACATTTTACAGATTTCACTAACGTGGGCACTCATTGCGTGTTATACTTTGCATATTCCCCATCAAATGGCGTGTCCTGCAATAACCGATAAGGTGTGGTTGCCGATTTTAATACGAAGACTGTGTGACAAAGTGAATGCATATACTCCATCTCATTCTCCTTTAGCCAATACATGCCCGCCTCGGTAGCGTAGATGATAGCATGTCTGCATCACGTTCAAAAGGTTCCGAGTTCGAATCTCGGTATTGGCGAGTTACCCGGATAAGGCTTTTTCAGGGGTTTCCCTTATTTTTCAAGATGAATGTCGGGTAACTAAGCTCCACGGACTTTGGACTCATATTAGCATCATTTCACCCAATTCATTCATCGTCCGATATGACAACGTTGGAGAACGTAAATTAAAAAAAAAAAAAAATCATGCAAACTTCCCTCCGAATAAAGAAGACTTCAAATGTCATTGCCGGAAAATTCGAGTTATATATTCTTTTGTTTACAATCATAATAAATAACAATCACTAAAGCCTTTCCTTCAATTAAAAATAACCAAATTGTTCCATTGACATGAAGGTTCCAAATCTTCATATGCACCTCTGGGACACACAGAGCTCATAACTTGTGTACTTATCCGACTTTTAGTTTAGCATTTAGTCGTAGAATCATTGTCAGAAAATTTGCAAGAGAGGAAGAATGCCCAGTTTACTTCGCCATTTCTTATGTGATGATTATCTTCTTCTTCGGTGTCGGTTATCAAGTTTTTTTCTTCACGTTTTATCCCGAGGATTCACAAGACATCGACTGGAGCTTTCCTCTTCACTTTTTTGCGGCCTTTCAGTAGGTTTTCTTCGTGATGGGTCCTCTCCCTAAATATTTTTGCCAGTCTTACCGTCTTTCATTCTAGTAATATGATTATTCCATTTTCTTTTCTTTCGTTTCAAATTGCCGACTACTTTGCATTGATTCCTTGCATCCTATTTTTTATGCAATCACTTCTAATTTTCCCAATTGTCGATTTGATATAACTGCTTTAACCTTTATTTCCTTCGTAGCAGCATTGGTTTCGGATCCATATGCCAATATCCGCCTTAGCATTGTTATATATTTTAACTTTCCCTTCAATACTAAGACATTCAGTTTTTCAAATTACAACATTTATGTATCCTGGTATTTGAGCTCCCTTCATGGTTTACTTTGCAGCTTCTTCATATATTTTACGATCACTGCATATATATCCACCCCCCGCCTAAAGTATTTAAACTCTAAAACTTGCTCCAGGCTATTCCATTCTTTTTTAACCTACTTCTTACCAGCTCTTTCGATATAACATCGGTTTAGTTTTCTTGTTGAAAATCATGTTGCACGAGGGCTGTTCAGTAAAGAATGATCACAATTTTCTTTTTGACACACGTATCATTACTCATCCTCATAATTTTGGTGGTCCTTCTCAAACTAATCTCCCCTGAATGCGATGCACTTGTCCCACTGTTTCTGCCAGTCTTCAAAGACATGCCGGAGACCATTTCTTGAGAGATCCTTCAAAATCGCCTAAGCAACCTTCACCACTGCTTCTGAAGATGGATAATGCCTCCCTCGAAGGCATTTCTTCCAGTTAGGGTATATTAAAAAGTCATATGGGGCTAAATCCGGACTATAGGGAGGGTGAGGGATGCACTTCACGTTGATCTTTTTACGAAATATTCAGCAACATTGGCAATATGCGCCCGCGCATTATCGTGGTGCAGCATCCAGCCTGCTTCATGAAAATGTGGTCTTTTGCGCCTGATATGGACTTGCAATGTTTTCAGGACATCCCTGTAGTATTGTCCAGTTACTGATGTGTGTGCAGGTACAACATGCTGATAAACCATTCCATGAATATCAAAGAATGAGATGACCATAACTTTCCCAGCAGAAGCAAACACTTTTGCTTATTTGGGGGTTGGTGATGAAGGAAATTTCCACACTGAGCTTTGCTGTTTGCTCTCAGGATCAGCCAAATTCCATCAGCTGTGATTACGTTTGAAAGAAACTTCGTATCTTCCTCTAACATCAATTTCAACTGCATGTTACCTCCATTGCAGCGGTAGGCCATACTGAACATTTCTGAACTAACCTGGTTCTCACAGGCGGGAATCAGGAGTACCAACAATGAAACTACTACGGCGTGTTTATTTCAGAATAAGCTAACAGAATATAATAAGATTGAATTTTAGTATGAAAAAGTATGACCGTAAAAAATTATGATCATTCATTATTGAACGGCCCTCGTATTTTTGGATATAATCACAAATTTGTGCAATAATCTCTCTAAATCGTTTTCAGTCTACCGTGAGCTGCATAACCTGCTACATATATCAACCATTATTTTCGAAACAAAGTTAGTAGTAAAGAAAAACCGAGTGACGAAACAAAAGGAAATGAATATTGTGTTTTTCACACCACGGTTAATTCAGGTTTCGAACGGCAAATTAGATTAATCCTACTAATTTAAATGTCCTTTTAAATTCAAATTAAAATTAAAAATAGATATATGTAAAATAATACTTCTAAAGAAAAATGTTATTCAACTTAGTGCAGCTTAACCAAAAGATTTGGCTCAGCAGTAACCTGTGAGGTGCGCATGCGGGAAGGAAAGGGCTTGTTTCCCATTGACCAACTCAGACCTTGAATTCTTCGCTGGATTGGTCAACTACCACAGTTTACTTTCCCTCATAATCCCTTTTCATCCCATTTGTTTTCATGTTTTAGGTTTGTTTCTAGATTTCGTGGTGTGAAGAAGTGCGAACAGATAAAGGGGAAGTTTGTTTCAAGGAAAGAGTACCCGCTATGGGCACAGGAGATCAATTGAGTTTTTTGGGAAGCTCCAAAGTGGATCGGATCTTCAATGTTAGGAACTTACCTATTTGTGGTCTGTCTGGGCCTGTGGATGCTTCTCCTCATCCCCTCCTCCTGGAGGGGGTAGCAGCTGCAATAGCTGCAGTGTGTGAATTGTCCCATGTGTTGCAAACCCCATTACCCCATATTGGTATTATTGTAGTAATAAATAACATCAATGCTTAAAATTGCTGAAATGATTATTTATTCACAAATTTGCCACAAGGGGTAACTGAATAACGGACCTGAAAGTCAGGATATAATCTAACCAATATTTAGTTACTAATTAGAGAACAGAAAACAAAACAAAAGCTATGTAATATATACATAATATTGTCGCGGCAACGGGCATAAAAGGTTCGGT
Organism: Mantis religiosa; assembly: GCA_030765055.1. Taxonomy (NCBI): domain Eukaryota; kingdom Metazoa; phylum Arthropoda; class Insecta; order Mantodea; family Mantidae; genus Mantis; species Mantis religiosa. Next base: position 52,000,934 of record CM060951.1, on the reverse strand, counting down.
GTAAATAAATAACAGACATATAGTGTTTCACGGAGATAAAGAGCTTGCATAAGCAGATAAACACAGCGCCGGAGATAAAAGACTTACCGGCACAGATACGTGAGGTAAATGGAAATTTCTAGTGACTTCTTGACTGATAGAGATTATTCGGTTTCTCGTTTGTTTTGGGACAGTCTAGAAATTATCATTGAGGTATTTAAGGGAGTAAAGGCTCGTTAAGAGTCTGTTGTAAGCAGTAAACACCTGAGCTGATGTAAACAGCTGTAATGAGAACGCTGTTTATTGTCATTGAGCTTGGTAGATTGTGTGGTGTGTATGTAACGTATGTTGTTACGTGAGAATTGAACAGTGTATTTCTACGAAAATAAAGAACATTTGGAGTATCTGCAATTCGGACTTTTAATTCTACGAACCCACAAAGTCACAACTTTTTAATATCGAGATTATAGTAAAATTCGTTTTCTTTTGAGCCTTATAAAACTATTTCATAAAATATAATTGGACAGTGTTTCCCTAAATTTGTCAAAAATATAGTTTTTCTTTATAATGTTATTTATTAAACTTTATTAAAAATAACTTATGTTTCAAATTCCTTGCCAAATTTAATTAATGCAGATAAAAGCAAGATGCCCATTTTTGCGTGCATGAACATACAAATACTCACTGAAAGGACATTGCTACAAATATGAAACGAACCTTATATTCCAAATTCCTTGCTCAGATGTGGCAGCCCTTATAATGAAGGCGTGAGCAGTAACAATAACATTATAAATTTGATCATCTCCAATTAATGAACCTAAATAAATACTAAACAAGAAACAAATCAAACATTACTTAAAGGTAAACATAAAAATAAAAATCAAATTCTACGCGACTTATGACTTGGTATGTCCATCAACAATTGAATGAGGAATTGTCTAAATTAATCTTGTGTATTTTATTATTATATTATCATCCTCTCCGTGGTGACCTAGCTATTAGATGCTACCTCGATAGTTCTATATTTTCCTCAAAACTTCGGAAAGGGAGGAATTCAGCCTTCCAAGTTTCTTGGGTACTAATAGATAGTTAATTAATCACGAAGTAGTAGCAGTTGGTAAGGAAAACCTTATAATTAGCAGTTAGCATGCACGCGAGCGTACACTTTCGAAAACTTTGTTGCATTTCGTTTGGCAGTTTCCCAACGTGTATTTCTAATGCAATCTGAATATATGTAAAATATGAGTAGAGTTGGTAAACTGCTGTATTCACCTCTTCTATTTATCAAAGAGAAAATCTGACAACACACTATTTTAAACAATGGGATTTACATAAAACCGCTTAATGCTTCTGAATAGTGTAAATTTTAAGAAGAATCTCTTTTACTTGTTGGTACAAGTCTAATAAATTAATATTTCTCCTGCAGGAGAAAATGGGTTCAAGTTTAGTATTAAATCTGTTAAGTGAAAGAAAGTAACACTGCTGAAGACACCGCAATAATCTCTACCACTTGAGCCTGGAGGTCACGACTTCGATCCCTACAACATGCTGAGGTGCACACTTTTATACCAGGACTTCCATTCAACAACTATTTCCCTTCATTATATTTCCTTATCTTCCAGATGTGTTTTTAGGCTTCTGTTGTACGGTAATGCTGGAAAGATGACAGATGACAGATGCTTGCACATTGTGTAGATGGCCTTCCTAGTGTCGAGATGAACTATGATCACATTTTAGGGACTTCCACGCGTCTCTATGTCCTGACTTCCTGTGGTTGCCTCACTTTATGCCTCTCTTGGGTGTTAGCCACGTTAGATCTCTGTAGATCGCAGTGCCTGAGTTATCTACCATATACCCTATATGTTTGTCTCAATATACTCTACAAAAAGAAGGAAAGAAGCAGCATGATCGTAAAGGGATAGTTTCTTTGATATTCTATCTATAAAGAAATAGTCGATTATATAGATCGTTGAATTCGCTTTCAGCCAGCAACAATTTAGCGTCTTAGTATTTAGAGTTGGGCAGAAACATTTCCTGTCGTTTAAAGAAGGCTGCAAGCGAAACACAGAAAAACCACCTTTAGCGGAGAAACATTTAATGCTAATGACTCACATTAAGAGAATATGAATCTCCCATTCTTTTGTGAATGTACATAAATAATTTTACTAACATTCAAAGTTACGAAACTGGTACGTATTAGGAGTCCATCATAAACTTAAATCATATGATGTGTTACATTCACGAGATTCTTTCTACTCGCTATAAAAGGTTTATTATCATTATCATCATCAGTATTATTCCTAATATACTTGTTCTTAATCTGCTAACTTCCCATTCGCATTTAGCTTTTAGTTGCAAAATGTAACAGGACAAACAAGCCTGAGTTTTAAACAGTATGTCGCTTTGTGATGGGCTTGGAAAACTGTAATTTCTTAAATATTAAGTCCAATGTCTCGGAAATGGTTTACCAAAAGAAAAAATTATAATCTACTTATTTCATATGAATAACGTGCTTTAAGGAGGTGTACAATTTTAGTAAAGTAATATTTTATGACATATGAGCTGAATCTTTCCTGGCGGCGTATATGTTCTAGACGTTCTCGGGCTTCCAGCCAGGTAAGATGTTGTGACATCGACGTTTCGGGAGCACGCATCCTGAAGATGGGTGTGATGAAAGCTCCCGAAACGTCGATGTCACAACATCTTACCTGGCTCGAAGCCCGAGAACGTCTAGAACATAATATTTTATGTCTCTCACATTTCACCAGCTATATGAATAAGACTTTCAAAGTGGGGATTTCATAACATTACAGATATAATTTCGTATCACATAAAAATAGCTTTAAAATAACATTTTAATGAAGTGTTACCTGTTTTTTGTAAAATACAAATATTAGAGAAGGTTTTCATGCAAATGGTAGTTCTGGGCTTGAGAATTTCCATTAAAACCTTCGTGCTGCATGGTTAGGAGATTCTTAGCTTAAATACCAAGACTGACATTTATCTGAATATCCGATATTAAGTTGTGCTGTTATCAGACGCGCTCGCATGATTCAGGAGGTCCCAAAACATATTTCAGGGAAATCTCCACATCGAATACTTTGGCGATTCCCCTACACATGTAGAAAAATTAACAAATGAACAGAAATGAAATAAACTGTTTCGTATCACCTAGCAGTATAAAAGAATGACAGAATCCTCTTGTTTTGGGATTTAACCTGTGTGTGTCTGTGTGTGTGTGTTTGTGTGTGTGTGGGGGGAGGGGTACGCATTCAAACGGGTTAACAGGATACCTTGTATCTCAGCGACCCTGAAAATATTGTGACTTTGTGGATTCGTGAAATTAAAAGTCCAATTGCACAAATTTAAAATGTTCTTTATTTCCACCGAATTACTGTTGGAACACTTGCCGGTTACATAAAATTACGTAGCGCACACAATTACAATTCACCAGTTCGTCCGTTACAGTTCCACTTGTACTCGCATTACGTACACTCCTCCGATGCACGTACGCAGTCCGTCCGCTCACTGGGCGCTCCTCACAGCTGCTCGCCAAGAACTGAACTGAACTCGCCAACTGCAGGCCCCTTTTAATAGGGATATCGCTGTTTCTCGAAGTCTCGCGTTTCAGTGAATCACCGCGAAGGTTCCAGACGGCAGGGGGGAGGGGAAAGAGAAGGCCAGTGATGTTTTTCCAACCATCCCTTCGTTATTGCTATAAGACAAATGGGTAGGCGTGGCCGAATGCCACCGTCTGGCCCTACTGCTGGCCGATTCTATAGGCAGTTCCGACGTTCGGGTGACAATATGGATTCGACACTAATAATTTTTGTAGATTTTTTCCATATTCTCACACATCTATTCTGACGGAGTTTTGCATATCATCCCCGCCAACCACCATAGTATTATTTTCTATATTATAAATCATATGTTCACCGAGTTTGATTGAAATTACTTGAACATTACAGTATGCTGGAAAAACACACACACACACGCACGCACACAGTCATTTTAATTTATATATTAAGTGCGGAAACTTAAGTAAGTATTAGTAACTACGCTGTTATCTATAAGAGAAAAGTACCAGAGAAAAACTTGTATTTATATATAAAAAGTTAGTTGCACTTTCTTCAGGAAAATTTCCAAATTCGTGAAAACATAACATACAAAGTATGTACATCATTTCCATATAACTTTAAATATAACAAAAACAAACCTTTATTTATTATATCAATCCACCTCAAATATCGATAAATATTTTAGTGTTACAGAAGCACTGACATGTCCATATTGAAGTTGCCAGGATTTTTAACAATATTTTTGGCATGCACATTTTTCTGTGGTATTATAGTGACAAAGCTCTTAGAAGTGTTGCTGTAAAGCAATGTATAGCAAGCCAGCTGAGGGTAAGTCGTGATTCACACTGTAGATATTAAAATTCAATTCATAAAGCATACTCGAACTTAAATTACGATATCTTGATAATATAATTTATCATTAAAATTTTCGAAGATATACCGCAATATAGTGTAGAATTATACAATAGCTGGCTAGCAATCGGAATGTAAACCGTTGCAACTAAATTACCTACAAATAACTGTTCTTGTGTAAACTCACCAGTGAAAATAAGGAGAAAAGTCCTGGATACCTTGTATCTTGAAGGAACTACAGGCTTGTGAATGTTCAAAGTGAGTCACAGGAAGACACCGTTTCTTGCAAGCTTCCGTCATTTGTGTGAAACGAGAGAAAGAGGATGGCATGGTAAAGCAAGTACCATTGGGAGGAGGCAGAATTGGGTTGGCAGGAAGATTGAAATAAAACCACGCAACAGGTCGCTAAATCCCACAGCACAAGAGCAGGAATATCATCGTAACAACTGAATGTCGCTCTTGGAGTGTTTTGTTTCACAACTCTAAACTCTATTACATTTGCTCCATTAAGCAATATAACTTCAAGTAGTAATTTGTAACAACCCGCTATGGTTTTATCTTTAAACTTATATAGATAAGTTATCTGCAATGCATTTAAAGTTATAACGATAAAGACATTTAATGTGCTGCATTCACATCCTACTCTGCAAGCTTTATTAGTGTGGCTGCTAACTAATCTAATAAAAACAAATTGTTAATTCTACTCCACTTTAATCAAGATCAGTCCTTACAATACTTATATTACACATTTGTTGTAGATGTAAAGAGAGAATCGGACGCACTGAGTGGTTAGATCGCTTGGCTCTCACCTAGGTAGCCCGGGTTCGATCCCAGGCGATCACAAAGTGGGATTTGTAGTGGAAAACATGGCGCTGGGATGGGTTTCCTCCGGGTCCTCCAGGTTCCCCCACCATCATTCCGCCAATTCCTCCATCATTCATGCATCCCAGGCATTGGGCCGACTCCTCAACCCTGATCTCATCAGGTCAATATACTTCGGCTCTCTGGCTTTGAGGGAACACAAGCGACTCCGAACACCAGCATTGATAAGGAAAGGAAACATAAAAAAAGAGAATTACGATATCAAATTTTAAAAAGTGGGCGCCTTTCACTCTTCCCATGCAATAATGAGAAACAACTGAATATTAAAAGGAATTTTAAAACAATGTCAAAGTACTGAACATTTCTAATCATTAATTTGATTAACATTGTATTATATGAAATGATAAATACAAGGGGCGTCCAGAAAGTAAGTTCTGCTTCAATTTATCTCCACTGCAGCGCTGCGATAGTAGTTCCGCACATGGGCGGTGGACGCTCTGTATCAAGGAGAAGAAACGTGCGCCACTGTGAGATCGCTGTCAGCCACGCAGGCTTTGTTGTGCTTGTTTACAATGTCGGTGTTGATTGAAAATCCCGCTGCTTGTGAAATCAGATCTGTGATTCGTTTTCTGAATGCTAGGAAAGTGAAACCAATTGAAATTTATCGGCAAATTTGCGATGTCAAAAGGTGTTGTGTTTCTTAACGACAACGCACGACCACACACTGCAAATGTGACGAAAAACACCCTACAAGGATTTGGCTGGGATGTGTTTGACTACTCCCCTACAGCCCGGACCACGGTCCTAGCGACTTTCATCTGCTTTTGCATCTCAAATCTTTCCTTGGCTGTCAACACTTCAAGAATGACGAAGAGCTGAAAGAAAATGTTTCCAACTGGTTGAAGACACAGGCGGCAAACTTCTATGAATAAGGTATACAAAAACTTGTGCCTCGCTATGACAAATGCCTGCAAAATTTCGGCAGTATATGGAAAACTAGTTTAAGAGTTGTAGAATTTTGTGCAATAAATAATTTTTCTGTATCTTCACACAATTTAATTGTATTACCAAACAGAACTTACTTTCTGGACGTACCTCGTATGATCTTATTTCTTTTGTCGAGAGCATGTAGAAGTCTAGTTCTTTTCTTTCATTCGGCGCTCGTGAGCTTATGCAAAGAACATATAAATATCAAGGCTAAGTTACATCGGCCTACTTTTTAAACATCTACTATCATATGACCCTCCTTTATACTCAAATGTACTCGCATTATCGAAATATTGCTGGTAACTGTTTACTTTTATTCTAAGAAGTCAATAGAAGACTATTGTGTGTAGCAGTCACTTGATAGACAATTGTGGAGATATATTATATATCTCCTTACAGTTGCAATGGCAATAAGGGAACAGTAAGTTAAAAAGAGTCAAAAATGTCAGATGATCGCTATGCTAAGCTTTGAAATTCCGTTATCATTACATATTTCATTTGTCGTAGTGCTGCCGCTACTCTGAACATTATCACAGTATCGCAGTCTCTTTATATGGTCAGAAACATGAAAATAATATTTTATAAAATATAAATATTGAACCTAATAACATGGAATAACTCGGGTATGTTTAACTCCACAAACAAAAAGGGTGACACAAATCGTGTACTTAACAAGATTCAAATTTTTGGTCCAGTATGATTTTGTATATCTCTTAGATTTACTAGTTATATAAAAATTACTGATTCTGAAACGGCAGAGCCAGACTGAAAAATTTAATGCCATAGCCAGAATTTGAACCACGGATCTTCTGGTTGCCGTCCAGCCGCTCTAACCCTTGAGCTACTATGCTACTATGGCCATTTTTCAGTTTGGCTCTACCGTTTCATAATGCGTCCTACACACGGCTAGTGTGAAAGAACAATTAATTTCCATTAATTTACCTAATAGTGATCGGAACTATAAAGCCCGGGCCTTAATGTACTTACAGCATAGTAAGACGCCATTAAGGTAGTTGTCTCATGTGTTTATGAGAACTTCTATGTGGTTTACCGGGAAAAACACGAGTCAGTTGGAGAATTTAATGTCATGTCGGCACGTTGGTCAGAGTAGCTAAAGGGTTAGAGCGACTGGACGGCAACCAGAAGATCCGTGGTTCAAATCCGGGCTATGACATTGAATTTTTCAGTCTGGCTCTAGCGTTTCATAGTGTGTCCTACACACGGCTAGTGTGAAAGAACAATTAATTTCAATTACTCATTCATTAAATAGAGTAATTTAGATGTTATTCCCAAAAACTTCAAAATATATATTCTATTTGTTGTAAATATATTTTAAACATACTATATTAATTTACTCAAACTTCGGGCTATTTTTAGAAAATTATAATTTTCACAAATGTGCCATGTTCGGGGTAGTTTGTGAAGGAAGATTTTCTAAAAATCTCCACGTTGTCCTTGCGAGTGACAGCTAAATCTCTATATCCAAGCGTGGTCTTTAAGATCTGGAGCTGTTGATAATTTATCACAATAAAAATTTCTGTGAGACTCGAAATGTATGATGGAAAAGATGCAAATTGTTAATTTTGTGAATTTAATTCGCGCCTATAGCATTTCTCTCCCCTAAGTTGCTACCTTACTACACGTCTTAGTTAACTGCACCTTCTCACATTCAGGTATTCCTTGAGTTCATGGTTTTCTTCACTAAACTAGTTAACGTTGGAGGACGTAAATTACAAAAAACTAGTTAACCTCCTAAACTGCATCGCTAACGTCTTTCATTCTCTAATCAAATCTTGCGTTCGTTAATATTGTTACATTTCACCACTGGTATCGTGACATTTACGTTAGGTTTTCCCCGAACAATTAATTCATACTGAAATTCATTGGATGCTAGTAATATGAAATTATATTATACGTCATCAACATAACGCTATAATAAACAAGTAAATTGTAGATGCAGATTAAAGGAAACATTTATATATTATAATTGATAAGAGAGAGAAAGAATACGAAAATAAATTGAGTAACTGTTAAAATAAGAAAGAAGTAAAAGATAAATAAATGAGAACTCATTTGAAGGAAGTGATTCCCTAACGGACCGAGTTTGAACTAAGGTATTGATCAGTTGGTAGCGTCACTTCGGTTCACTTCGTGTCGGGCTAGCAGCGAGAACAGACCTACGTGGCGTTCAGTGTCTTAAATCTGTTAAGAAATAAACAATTTATGAATATATTGTTTATAGAACACGTGAATTTAGATTACCGAGGTGATAGGCGTATCTTAAATATTGCATATCAAGCTTTAAAGTAATAAAATTTGAATAAAAAAACTCTGTGTTGTTTCTTACAGTAACTATGCAAACCCTCAGGATTACATCTCATCTCTCTACAGAGTAAGCCTGAGATCTATGCGGATGCTGATGAGATCTTCTAGATATTTAATATCGACGGAGGCGACATCCATTTCCCGCATCATAATGGCCGCTAAATGTACACACAAAGGGCTACAACTTGGCCCTAACAACTTGTTACTGCTTTACTGCTACATACAAAACCTCGAACTTTCACATGCATATTTTACATATTTTATAACTAAGCTACACTTTACATTAAATATGTACCGTCTGTAGTTTCATGGCCTTCTCTATTAATTACAATTTCACAAATACTATTCTTAAAGAAACCGATTTTTTCATCGGCTTACTTATAACATGATTAAAGTGTTGGTATGGAATTTATTTACAGTTTAACAAAACTAATTATTCCTAGATGCTCATACTTATAAAAGGCAGTGGGCTATTATAACTCGTTTTTGTTATACCTTGAAGCGAAAAAGGATGGTGGCGCAGAGTATGAGCAATGAGATACTCTCAGGGTATACGTGGTTATGTATGAGTAAGGATGGTTCTAATGACACTGGAATGCCCGTTTCAAACTGATTTAATGACTGCTTCTTTTTATCATCACTTCAAACTCGAAGTTGCCGACCAAGGTTATTAAAATTTCACTGTTCAGAGTGACTGTATGTAGAATGCTTATTACTCGACAAAACTTAATTCGTTCTTCACATACATATGAACCGACCAATATCTTCTCTCATCGCTTTTGGTCTCCTTTGAACAAGATAAAACCAGATAACCGCCTGAATCGAAGGCCAGCCGCAGACTGTCTATCCTCACTGTGCACAGCTGTACGTGAGTGTCACTTTCACTTCTTAAAGCCCTGTCTTTTCACACCCAATACTCCTTTGTGACTATTTTGTCCATTGTGATTATTAGTCTCGGTCCAGCAAATTGTTTAGAGTCCGAAGAATACCTATTTAAACGGAATCAAGTGCCACCAATTTATAATTTCTTCCTCCTAAGAAACCCTCTTTCTCTCGTGTCTTTTATTACACTATTCAACTCAAAAGCACGTGCACGCGTTTCACAAAGATACAAGATTCCTTTGAAATCCATTACAATTCTTTACTCATTGCAATTCTTTAATTTCGGTATCAACCTCGAGGTCAGGGAGATTAAAAAAACGTTTAGTCTATTTCTATTAAATGGAGCCAGCTAAACTTAAAATACACGTTATGAAATATTTCGACAGCGGTTGACCCTATAAACAAAGCTGTTTTGAGAAAATTGCGTAGGTTAACGAGCTTTACGTTTCTTTGAAACACGAAAGCGTTTCCATTGCTAACAATTTAGTTAAATATCTGGGAAAAGCAGAGTTAGAACTATTCATATTTCCAGGCTAAGTTTGGTGATTTGTTTTACATAAGGAACCAGCTTACGCCAAGCTTAAGTAGTTGACCCAACTACACTGAAATGTCACAAAATTCCTTCTACGCGAGAGTGACAGTACGCAGTAATGCGATAATGCCTTGCATATACAAACACTATTGCAATTTGTACTTATCTATATATCTTTACAGCATAAAAAACGTTACCTGCCAATAATTTCGGCATCATGATTACTATTAATCGTGCATTATATAAAGATGTTTTAACTGAACCTCTAAGGTGCTCATGAATATGTTAATCATCATGTATTTAGACTCAGCGTTTCACAATTGTTCACCAATCTGTACAACACCTTCTAAACTAAAGATAGAGGGATATTTTCCTCTTCCCTAAAGCATAAAAATTACCTTTAAAATGCAAAAGCACTTAGACTACAAGCCTTTATAATTAGCTTTGTTTTCTTCTTCTCCTCTTTTGCAAAGATCACTTACCTTAGTGTGGGTACTTTCTAAACGCTGCTAGTTCACTTCGTCTGGCGACCCGTTCTTTGTCTTGAAGTTATTTTGCTATTCTTTTATGCATGTTAAGATCTGGTGAATATGCAAAACTAATTTTTCTCTGCAGCGGAGTACTTAAAACTCAAGGTAGTTATTACTGCGGTTACCTATTTGAATTCTTTGTATGTAATCTTAACCTGCATATATAATAAAACATACTTTTGCACACGTGTGCAAACCATTTTTTTAATATTCAAACACTTTCATTTGCATATTTATATTTCAGAAGCGTTGTTACAAGAAGTATTCTCTAGGTCAGACAGCTAAAAGCAAACTGAAAGACGAATGCTCTCTATGTTATTATAAAATATTAAGTATATATACAAATATAAAAATATATTACAATTTGCTCTTATTTTTCCACTACAGACCTATCGATAATACTCTCAGAGAAACTCTATTGAGAACGAGAGATAAATTATATTCCACTAAAGGGCGGCAATTGTCCTGCGCCGTGGCGTAGCGGGCTAAGGCAGCATGTCTTGGTACCTGGCCACGGAAAGCGGCCCGAGTTCGATCCCACCCATGAGGTGGGGATTTTAGGTCCCGGGTATAGGACCGGTGCCCACTCAGCATCATGGGGAAAGTGAGGAGCTTACGCGGCCCTGGTCACGGAAACCAACATTCCGCCTGGAGGATGCCGAGATGCTGACCATATCCGTTAAATGATGGTCCACCTCTGCCGTGCGTAAGTGGGCGTGAAGCCGGCAGTCGGGTTGGTAGGCCTTGGCCCTCTAAGGTTACCTTATCAGCAGTAAAGGTGAACATTATTAGTTATAAAGTAATTTTTTCTATGTGATTATGTTGAAAGAGTTCACATTCGTATTACCTAAAATCTGCAGTATGCATTTAATGCAGTTAACATACCTTATATTATATGGTGAAAAAACTAAGCTTCGATTTTGCAAGCGACACTTTTTATAAATATAAGGTATGTTAACTGCATTAAATGCATACTGCAAATTTTAGGTAATACGAATGTGAACTCTTTCAACATAATCACATAGAGAAAATTACTTTCTAACTTATAATGTTCAACTTTATTGCTGATAAGGTAAAGTCTCGCCCGCCTTGGTAGCGTAGATGGTAGCGTGTCTGCCTCACGTTCAAGAGGTCCCGAGTTCTAATCTCGGTCAGGGTGAGTTACCTGGGTAAGGCTTTTCTGGGGTTTTCCCTTATCCTAAAAGACGAATGTCAGGTAACTCCATGGACCCTGGGCTCATTTGAGCATCATTTCTCCCATTCCATTGATCGTCCGATATGACTTAACGTTGGAGGACGTAAATTACACAAAAAAGGTCAAGTAAATTTAAAATATAATGCTTCTATATTAGAAGCTTGCTTAGTTTCAGGATGCACCAATGCAGAATGGTTGTTTCGAAATATGCATTTTCCTTTATTATATTAGCAAAGGTAAGCACTAAAAGCTATTCCGTCAGTAATTTGAAACCTTATACAGCCTAAATGACTACTTAGTCTCATGAACATCCGAACCCATGACTATGCTCAGTCCATATTTTGTCTCTTCTTTCCATTCCCCCAGACTTTTCATGAGTATGTTAACACTAAGTTTAAAAAGTTATTAATGTGCTCTCTATTTTTGCAGTACCGACATTACAGAAAATGTTACAGGAAATACAATTAACCATCAAAGCAGTTTTATATTTAACTAGTTAGTATAATGTACATTTTGCCATGATATGTTTCATATATTTAATGTTTAAATTTATTCAAAAGTATTTTTTGCGTTTACATGTTCCCATAATTATTTTCATGAGCTTAACGATATTTATCTATTTAATGAATTTGAAATGTGCAATGAAAATGGACCTGGGAACCTAGGGTTTTTATTCATTTATCCTAATAGGCGAGGAAGAATATCTAATAAAATTCTCAGCTCGAATTTTATATAATAACAATTATATTAATACAATTTTTATTGGAAACCTTTTGACAAACAAAGACATGGAATCTCTATTTTTTTTAATCCTCTACCTCACTGTATGTTCCCATCCACTCTCGAGATAGAATTTATGAAGCTATAATGCTCATTCTCTAATTGGAAGTAAAGTTTCATTACATTATTTTTGGTGGTTTAGTTATTGTTGAGCGGAAAGGCAAGTTATAAGCAACATTTGAATAACTGTGCTTTTTACTCCAGGCTCAATAGCTGCAGTTAAACATTATAAATGCATGGAGGTATAATTTTTCCCTGTAACACGAGGATTTTGTGTATAGAAATTATTTTTGTGCTTGGATCACGAGATTGGCATATTAAAACCTGATAGGTATGGGGAACGATATCAAGAGCTGTAACAGAGTTTAGCAAATTTATAACAAATAGATCAAAATGTAGTAGTTTCAAGCGTCCCAGCTCCAGAGAGTAAACAAGCAGTTTATTGTATGATTCATGATATGTATCTCGAAAGTTGGAAGCCTGTTTGTCCTCTACTTGAATGACAATCTACTTATTTATGGATTACAAGATTCAAAGGAAAATCTGTTTTGAGGTAGTGTATAAGGCCATACTGACTATATTATTTGCAAATCTAGGATTTTTTATTTTTCTGAAAAAAAAAAATGGTTCGTCAGCAAAGGCTAGTATACCACACACACATACACACACATTAATATAGTATACTAGCCCTTGCTGACGAACCACTTCTTCAGAAAAATCAAAACTCATAGATTTGCATGCATATATATATATATATATATATATATATATATATATATATATATATATATATATATATATATATATTGTGACTTTGTGGGTTCGTGTAATTAAAAGTCCAATTGCACAAACTCAAAATGTTCCTTATTTCCACCGAATTACAGTTGGAACACTTGCCGATTACATAGAACTACGCGGCGCACACATTTACAATCCACCAGTTCGTCTGTCACAGGTCCACTGCACACTCACAATTACGTACAACTCCTCTGATACAAGTACACAGTCTTCCAGTCCCTTCTCTAGCACGGCGCTCTTCACGGCTGCTCGCCAAGAACTGAACTGACTCATCCACTGCAGCCCTTATATAGGAAGATCGCTGTTTCTGGAAGCTTCGCGGCTCGAAACATCATTCCGACTGTTCCAGACTCAGGGGAAGGTGAAAGATACAGTACAGTGCCCGTAATACTTTCCTAACCCTCCCCTCAGTGACACGAGATAAATGGGTAGGCGTGGCCTAAATGCCTCCTGTCCCCCACTTAGCTGTTATTTGGTCGTGCCTTCCGATAATTGGGTGACAATATATATATCTACCCTTTCATAGTGCGTCCTACACACGGCTAGTGTGAAAGAACAATTAATTTCCAATATATTGTCATATATATCACATTTATATCCAAAATTATTCATATTAGGCAAATAATAGGAGTCACTGCGGTACTACTATGGTCCGGGGATGAGGGGTCAACTTCCTTTCTTTCCAGAGCAAGTGAATGATGGAAATTTGAATTGAATCTAATTGTATTTCCTCGCATTTCTTTCATACTTAACATAAACGTTACGAAAGTACTGAGATGGGATGTTTAATCACGTATAGACACGATTGTGTACAAATAACAGCAGCAAGCGTACTGCCTTGTTATTCGTTCTCATTTATTACCATTGACCATGATCTCAGACTGTAAGTGATCGATATAAAAAAGATAAACTAATATTCCTTTATAACCTCTGTACTGCAAGTTCTGTGTTATCCTGATTCTGTGTGTATCTTTTGCTATAAAACAGCTTTAGAGATAAAACATAGAATGATTGCAGCCTCTTATCTGGTTTTAACGCCACATCGAATTATTAAGCAGTTTCTACGACATTGCAACACTGATAAATAGTGGTCATTGGTAACTAGAATAAGGTTTATTCAATCAGTCAAATATATTAGTGCTTCTTAGGAAATATAAATACTTTGTATTCCAAAATTAATGCAAGACAAACTACTGCTACCAAATTCATAGAGATAATAAATATCTATGAGATTTATTAATTTGATATATGCGAATTCTATACCATTTAAAAAGTAAGGTAGTAGAAATTTATGGTAGCTGCTCTCTGGAAGGATGTTTAGGCTTCGCACTGCCCTCCAGGGACAAGCTCGTCCCTTGTTATTTACCTTGTAGTACTTCAATGTGTTTTGTTTCATTTGTAGTTCCTTTGGCCGCTGAATCTCGGTTATTGGTTTTCATGCAAGAGTTTTTTTATATGGTGCAGAGATGCCCTTGGGCTATCAAAGCCGAGCAACGCAAACTTGGTAGCGTATAATATCGACCAGATAAGTTGTAAGGCGAACAACAGACTCCCCTTTTAACCCTCACCACTTCCATGCTATGCATTTAAAACGAAAACACCGCAGGAAAATTCTTCCAAAAGTGCTGGTAAGAACGGGAAGAAACTGAAAATAAATGAGTGTGCAGTAGGCGGACTGCTTTGCGGCCGAGAAAGATTTGAAAAAATAAGCATTGTTATTGAGATGAATGTTCCTTTCCACTGTGTATAATCAGCAAGCAGTGTGTTGAATTTTTAAAGCCTAATGCCACTTCTTAATATTGTTTTTGCCACTTGGGTTGTATTGCTTCAAAGAAATTAATGTATGATAAGAAATTAAATGTCACCTTTTAACTACAGTAGTCACGAGTACCACAATATGAAACCATATATTCACTAAGTTATTATTTGATCATTTTATTACATTTTTTTTATTTTAGAACAATTTTTCTCGATTTCACAAATTTCTTTTAATTTAGTAATGTTTTTGCATTTGCATTCAGTATAGAAACATATTTTACGTAAAGATGGGTTTGTAAGCATCCTAGGCTAAGCATTCAAGAGTAACTTTGCACACCTCTTACTTGCATTCTTACCATGAAAAATCTAAATCCTATTTTAATAATTATGTAGTACCAAAAGAGTACTGGACGAGTATTGGATGAAATTATGCTCAAATAAACCCAGGGTCCACTGATTTTAGAATTACCAACATTCGTCATTTAGGATAAAGGAAAACCCCAGAAGAAACCTTATCCTGATATTCACCCTGACCAAGATTCGATCTCGGGACCTCTTAAACCTGAGGCAGACACGCTATCAGCTACGCTGGAAAGGGTGCGCCTTTAGGTGAAGGAAGTGGTTATGGCCAGGAGAACAGGCTATCTTTATAATTATGAATCTACAGTCTGAACTATCGGTTTGGGTGGCTCACATGACCTACCGATAACAAGGTCACGGGTTCAATCTTGCGGTTTTTAAGTGTGCTTTAAATCGGCAGTTGCAAGTTTTATCGAACTACGATAAGAAATTGCGACACAAAGGTGGCATTTATATGATCCTGGCAATTAATAGCATGATTAATAAACTAAAATAATTCAAAACTAGAAATAAGGGAAGGAATTTCTTTTTCTCTGTTAACGAATGCATGTAATCGGTTATTGTCTTAGTGTTTCTGTCGCGTATTATTTGTCAAATGCTTTTCATTCTCAATGTTGTACAATTTCAGAGCTCAAGTGTTACGGTTAAAATTTTGTAAGGCATACTTCTAAAACAATTTTCGCAACTTTCTTTTCTGATTCCAGAAAGAATAACACTGAACAAATATATTTTGAATTGTCTTTCTATATTACATTATTCTTCTTATACTAGCGTTGTAGTTGTGTGCATCACAAATACCTTCAAAGTTTTATGCACTACTTTTAATAAATTAAATATGAGACTATGGATGCTTTTTAAATTATTATGTCATTCTTCCAAAGTACTGGAGTCGTAGTTATGACTATGTTGATTTTAAGCTTGCACTTCATTTAAACCTGTATTTCTATTTTTATAATAGAACCTCAACTCCAATTATTTTATCTTTATTGTGGAATTCTATCTTTAATATTACATTAACGTATATCAGATTGCGCTTCTTATGTTTACAAAGTACGCGGATCCCTAAGAGAACAAGGGGACGTTTAATATGTTCAGAATTCGATAAAAAATGATGACACATTTAAAATCTGTTTACTACCAATGACAAATTAGCACATTTAGAGAGGAAAATAATGAAGTATAGGAAACTTACACAAGCTTTTTTTTTAGTTAGTTAAATGCAGAGGATCTACTCCCATTAGTCCTGGACCCTTAGGACCAAGCACCCGGACCTTCTTCTACCCGGGAGCAATGGATACTCCGGGGCTCTTTCCATAGGGCAATACCTGATTTCTTAAACCCCCCTCCCCCGCTGAGCACAACGTCCAGACGGGATGGAAGTGGATACGCCACTTACGCGTGCCAATCCCGCAGGGAAGATTACCGAAAACCTCGGTGGGGCCGCCTAGTGACCTAGTACATCTTCTACTAGCTCTGCAGGCTAGTACCCGGGACTTTTTAGGCAACCCTCTATCCCCTCGGGTGGCCGTAGCCTGGTCGGAGATACCCAATTCCCCGTGGGTGTCGGGAACACACTGTCCCCTCGAGTCCAACCCAATCCGAACAGCTCCCCGACGGGAGGGGCTCGGCAGTTCCGCCCGAGGTTGCTCTAGTAACGTCAGAGGAACTTACACCCATTGAAGAGAAAAAAAAGGGGGGAAGAAGTGAAGACTCCGAAATTATATATTTTTAAAGACCATATCGTTTCCATGGCCGGTTTACAGTGGTGTCAATGAAAGCGTCTCTTTAGCTTCGTCCTGCTGAATCCTCTAACAATAACAATAATGGTAATAACCAAAATAATAACAGTAATAATAAGCATAACGGTAATGATAATAACAATGATAATTATGTTCACACGTTGTGTACTGTTTTATAAGTATCGTGCATATCTACTTCCTTTTTTCGCGCACTGTAATATGTGCGAAAAATTGAATCTCATAATTGACTCACAATTGAATCTGTTACGAAATGTAAACAGATAGCAGAACGGTTATTGTGAAGTATGTAGGAGCTAGATCTACAAAGATTCGGATCCAGGACATCATTTTTATTTTTATTGTATGAATACTAAATGTGTATTACATACATTGTAATATAACTTCCAATTGTTAAGGTGTACTTAATTTTATGGCATTTATGCTCACTCATAAGTACTGAAACGCCCTACTATCATTTTAAACTAGCTGAAATAAATGTTTTATTCCTATATGTAAAATTAAAAATGTAAATTAACTTAGTAGTGTAAACCCTCTGCTTCTGTTGCCGCCCTTAATTCCGGGGCATGGATGAGACCAAATGCCTAGTGAAAAGTTCACGAGAGGATACTTTGCATTATATGCCAGCACCATCATGAATGAGCTCGAGTGTTTACACAACTAATATTTAAGCAATTTTCTAATGATATTGCATTTATTTTGATAACGATATTTGCGTTTCCATAAATGAATGTTTTTAAAATAACTTATGTTCTGCAAGAAAAGTATAAGGCATTGCTATAAAAGGAACAATAATAAAAAGGAACGTGCACATCATAGATTCGAACTCATGTTGGTCCACTTAACGAGACACATGCGGTTTACTTCTCGGTTACCATACATACGGCCAAGCCGCAAGGCATCTCTCTAACTTCGCATAGCTTCGAAATGAAGCCAGAGTGGTATTAAAGCGTATATTGAAAAAATTATTTGTTCCTTCACACTAGCAGCGTGTGGCCAAAGTATAGAAAGGTAGACTCAGGCTGAAAACTTCAATGCCATAGTCAGGATTCATATAATTAAGCTTTTCAGTTTGACACTACCTTTGCAAAGAGTAGATTATGAACGGAACGTTAGCTAATGCTGCCGATGTTTTTCGAATCGAACTTTGTTTCTGGCAGCTGCTCCTTTATTTTCGGAGGGGGGGGGGGGTTAAAGGTGTTTATTGAACACTTTGTAATTTAGTTTAATACAAAAACATAATACAGAACCTGTGTCCATAAATTGTGTATAATTCTTTATGTACTTCTTTATTTAATTTCGGAACATCTACTTTATAGCACATTAATAGTACACAAACTCAGTAGTTAACACAATTTAAAAGCATGCATAAATACACAACTCTTTGCTTACAATATAAAGCAATGTATCTCTATCATTATTATTATTGTTGGTGATACACCTGGATCGTCTGACCCGCTACGATGGTGCTGTTTGGGACGACCAGCCTTGAGGAGAGAACAGTGTCGCGGTGACGCGCACAAAAAAAATCTGTGCAGAGAGATAAGCGCTGCTTATGTATACAAAGAGCCGGCAAATAAAAATAGCGGAGATAAAGGACTTGCCGGCACAGATTAAGTTACACTTCTGGAAGGTTCGGGTTTCGTCTAGTGACAGAAGTCTCGAATTATCAATGAGGTATTTAAGGAAGCGACGACTCGCCAAGAGTCATTCGAAAAGTAGTAAGCAATTGTAAGTGTTGTAACGAGAGTTGATGTTGTAAACAGATGTAATCTCAACGCTGTTGTTATGGTCATCGACCGTGATAGATTGTGATTGTGTATGTGACGTAATGTTGCTACTGTGAGTATTTCTACGCAAATAAAGAACATTTGGAATTTCTGCAACTTGGAATTTTAATTCTACGAACCCACAAAGTCACATCATCATCATCATCATCATCATCATCATCATCATTTCTTTTTATTTTCAGACGGCCTCAAAATGCATTTATTTCAGCTTTAGTTTCTTTCTAAATATTGATGGTTAATGTAATCCCGCTGCAGACAACAACAATCATTGACCTGTGACCCCATACAAAAATGTAATTTTAAAATTATTTTATGCCTCAATTAGAATTATACGACGCTCTAATTTCATGAAATAATGGAGACTGGAACTGGTAGTCCTATTTGGTTTTCATTTTACACCGACAAGCTTATTATTAACGAAATCCAATGCAGCATTTATACGAAGAGGTCATCTCTGCGCTTTATATTTAGCTCCGTCATTTAACTCTACAATCAATTTCCCGATTTCAATGGCACGGCAGGATATAGAGTTTCTAGGACATTTATCAGCAGTATTGTCAGTGCACAAAAAATTTGTCTGCAACAATTTTCCGTCGTCACATAGCGGCAAGAACAATCACAGCATTCAATTAAAACATGTCTTTTGGCAAATCACACTAGAACAGAGAGATGCTGCTTTTAGAATACTGCATTTAATTAAAAAGCAATTTCGAGAACGTTAAAGGCATTTGGCAGTGCAAATACGTATGTTATTTCATGCTGGCTGACCTATTTCAGTACTGAATGCCAAGTTGGGTACACAACACAGCACAACAGTCGTTCGCTTCCGTGACGGAAATGTGTTAAATTCATGTTATTTGCTCTGCTACACGAGCTTGGTATTTTATATCTGGTATTTTTTTTTTAAGTGTTCGAAGTTCAAATCTAATGTCACCTGTAACATTTAAGGTCATATCACTTTTTAGTGGCAATTGCTTTGCAATAATAATGTAGTATTTATCTTTTAGTTTGTATTTTAATGGAAGATTATCGAAGTTCAAACCTGTAAATTATGGAGTTCCTCAAGGCTCAGTTTTGGAACCTGTACTTTTTAACATCTATATTAATGACCTCCCCGTTTCAATTTGTGACAAAAGCCTTACTCTATAACTTTATGCTGATGAGTTAGCTATTAATTTTTATGATAAAGCTGAAAACACATTAAAACTTAAATAACCTATTGCAACTTCAGTGGTTAATGATTGGTGTAACGTCCGTCCATCGCTCCATCCATTGATCCCTCCATCCCTCCCTCCATCCCTCCCTCCCTCCCTCCCTCCATCCATTACTTTGGTTTAAATTCACAGACACGCATGCACGCACACACGCACCCACATACATTTACACTAATTTCTATATCCAGACTCTAAACAGGATAGAGAGCCATCTTGGCTAAAGAAAGTTCCCCACCCTCCAGCCGGGAATTGAACCCAGGTCTCTGGATATAAAGGCTAATATGCCAACCACTTCGCCACATGGATACTCTACCTATTTCTTATTAACAGAGATAAGTTATGGAAACGTTGAGTCAGACTGAAAAATTCAATGCCATAGCCGGGATTTGAACCACGGATCTTCTGGTTTCCGTCCAGCCGCACTACCATTGTGCTACTATGGCCAACGTGCCGATATGACATTAAATTTTCCAACTGACTCGTATTTTCCCGGTAAACCACTTAGGAGTTCTCATAAACACATGAGACAACTACCTTAATGGCGACTTACTACATGTAAGTACTTTAAGGCCCGGGCTTTATAGTTAACCACTATTAGGTTAATTAATGGAAATTAATTATTCTTTCACACTGGCCGTGTGTAGGCTAAATTGTGGAAACGTTGAGTCAGACTGAAAAATTCAATGCCATAGCCGGGATTTGAACCACGGATCTTCTGGTTTCCGTCCAGCCGCACTACCATTGTGCTACTATGGCCAACGTGCCGATATGACATTAAATTTTCCAACTGACTCGTATTTTCCCGGTAAACCACTTAGGAGTTCTCATAAACACATGAGACAACTACCTTAATGGCGACTTACTACATGTAAGTACTTTAAGGCCCGGGCTTTATAGTTAACCACTATTAGGTTAATTAATGGAAATTAATTATTCTTTCACACTGGCCGTGTGTAGGCTAAATTGTGGAAACGTTGAGTCAGACTGAAAAATTCAATGCCATAGCCGGGATTTGAACCACGGATCTTCTGGTTTCCGTCCAGCCGCACTACCATTGTGCTACTATGGCCAACGTGCCGATATGACATTAAATTTTCCAACTGACTCGTATTTTCCCGGTAAACCACTTAGGAGTTCTCATAAACACACGAGTCAGTTGGAAAATTTAATGTCATATCGGCACGTTGGCCATAGTAGCACAATGGTAGTGCGGCTGGACGGAAACCAGAAGATCCGTGGTTCAAATCCCGGCTATGGCATTGAATTTTTCAGTCTGACTCAACGTTTCCACAATTTAGCCTACACACGGCCAGTGTGAAAGAATAATTAATTTCCATTAATTAACCTAATAGTGGTTAACTATAAAGCCCGGGCCTTAAAGTACTTACATGTAGTAAGTCGCCATTAAGGTAGTTGTCTCATGTGTTTATGAGAACTCCTAAGTGGTTTACCGGGAAAATACGAGTCAGTTGGAAAATTTAATGTCATATCGGCACGTTGGCCATAGTAGCACAATGGTAGTGCGGCTGGACGGAAACCAGAAGATCCGTGGTTCAAATCCCGGCTATGGCATTGAATTTTTCAGTCTGACTCAACGTTTCCACAATTTAGCCTACACACGGCCAGTGTGAAAGAATAATTAATTTCCAGAGATAAGTTACATTACACATTATTTATAGTATAAGCAGAACTTCTAAGACTAAAGTGAATAATCAACTAGCGCCATTCACCTACTATTCTCTCACCCATTAGAAACGAAATTCATCGATTATGTTAATATATAATGCTAAAAATATGACTGATTCTTTCTCACCTTATGTTTTTCTGCATTTTAATAAAACATGTTTGAGTTTATAGCAAGAGATCATATTAATTGTATCAACTTAAACATGCAATTCCGTTTGGAATAAAGGTAATAAAGTTAGTTCCTATATGCTTTCAGAAAGATGTAATAGGTAAGCCCCTTCTGTAATTTTATTAAAAGTATAAAACTTGCATTATCCAACCAGGCTACGCTTTATATTGCAGCCAATGTAATTGATAGAAGCATTTTAATAATCTAATATTGAAGAAAAAAAAACAGACTTTCATTCGATAACATTTAAATATATTAAAATGGTAATGGTATTATTTGGCAATATCTTACATAAAAGCTAGAATTCTCTCATGTTACTTAGCTTATACAATCCCTTATTTTAGTTATTTGATGGAAATTAATAATTTCTCCACACTAGCCATATATAGGCTAAGATATTTGATGGATAGAATCAACATGAAAAATTCAATGCCATGGCCGGGATTTGAACCACGGATCTTTTTAGTTATTTGATGGAAATTAATAATTTCTCCACACTAGCCATATATAGGCTAAGATATTTGATGGAAAGAATCAACATGAAAAATTCAATGCCATGGCCGGGATTTGAACCACGGACGTCAGGACGGACGTTGGCCATGGTAGCTCAAAGGTTAAGAGCGACTGGACGGAAACCAGGAGATCCGTGGTTCAAATCCCGGCCATGGCATTGAATTTTTCATGTTGATTCTATCCATCAAATCCCTTATTTGCTTAAAAACTTACAACTTTTCTTGGCTAAACTCACAAGCAACTGTAATTATCTAATGAAAGCCATTCGTTAAATTAAAATATCAAAAAATTATCATAATTCTCAGATTTTTAAAAATCGTATGGCTGTATATGCTCTGAAACTATAATTTCAATATATAGGGATGCGAGGATGGTGATGATGCTCTCGAAGTACCACGTTGGTCAGCCATATGAAACGGAAATATTTCATATATAGGGATGATTATGTTCGTGATGTGATGCAATGATGCACCACGTTGATTATATCGAAGCTGGATTCCAGAACTTACCACAGCTGCTCTCGTTTTAGCATAAACATCTATTTTTCAGGGCGTGGTCGCGGATGAGAAGCGATGATGGATATGTAGAAAGATTAAATAATTGTTAAACTTTCTTTCCCAAAATTGTATTTTAATTTAATTAGTCCATCTTAAAACAACTCTTTGAAACACTGAACAAATAATCACTTTCTGGGCATCAATATTACGTAATTTTAAAACTATTGTATTACATATACAATGTTTTCTCTACCGTATCCTTTCTCAGACTTAAGGGCTGAATATGTTGCTATGGCAACTCACATCTTTCTGTTGATGGAAATAATCATTTCTTCCAGACAGATGTGTATTATTTTATTTATTTATTGTTTTTAATTTACGTCCTCCAACGTCAAGTCATATCGGACGATGAATGGAATGGGTGAAACGATTCTAAAATGAGCCCAGGGTCCATAGTGCTTGGAGTTACCCTACATTCGTCTTTCAGGATAAGGTAAAAATCCCAGGAAAAAAAGCTTATCAAGGTAACACACCCTGACCGAGATTCGAACTCGGGACCCCTTGAACGTAAGGCAGACACGCTACCACCACGCTACCGAGGCGGGCCTAGCCGTGTGTAGGCTAAGGTTTAAATGAGTAGAGTCAGACTGAAAAATTAACTGCCATAGTGTGTGTGTGTGTGTGTGTGTGTGTATAGTGTTTAACGCCCGCTTTTACTACATACGGCACCGCAGGCGGTGACAGTTATGATACATGAGATAAAGATGGAGCACCGGTGGAATGAGATGGCGGGGGAAACCGGAGATCCCGGAGAAAACCCGCCCCAGCGCCGTGTTGTCCACTTAAATGTCATAGCTGGGATCTGAACCACGGATCTCCCGCTCTCCGTGCGGTTGCTCTAAACCACTGAGCTACTATGGCCAACATGCCGACATGACATTAAATTCTCCAACTGACTCGTATGTTTCCTGGTAGACCACTAAGGGTTGTATATGCTATGAGACATTCGCCTTTTGTGGCGACTTACTATGCTGTAAGTTCTTAAGTCCCAGGCTTCATAGTTAAACCACTGTGTTTTAGGCAAACTGATGGAAATAATCATTTTTTCCACATTAGCCATGTGTAGCCTAAGGTTTGAGTTGATCTTTCAATTGGTCCACTTTCTACTGGTCCACGTCATATCCAATTATGTTCGTTGTAATTTAATAATATTTTCATAATGTTTCTTTTAGAATCAATTTTTCACACTATTTAACTCTAAAATAATATTTAAAATTTTCAATAATATTGTAATTAAAATCATAAATATTCAGTTACCTTTTCTTCTATTCATCTGATCACTTTCAAAATTTCAACTATTATCTTTAGCCTCGTTTTCTATCAACTACAATCACAAAAAGTTTTAAATAAAATTAAAACTAAAATAACTGTTTCAGCTATTTGCATGACCACGAGAAGAAACAACGACAAACTTCATCACATGAAAAAGAAGAACTATTTGAAATTAATACGAACGACAAATATCTGCTACAAAAATGTACTTGACATATATGACATCTACTTTCTTGTATTCTATTTTTTAAAAGTAGTATACAAAAGTCATTCAGAATGAAAAGAATTTTGGAGATTCCCAGAAAATTTAAGTTATAGATACATTTTATTCCTCATATTTCTAAAATACAGCAGTTTTATCAAAATCTAGGAGTCATTTAAAAAAATGCTCCATTAAGTTGGAAATATTTAGTTGTATCCCACAAATGATACGCCATGAATAGATTTTTAATTTACATGTTATTCTGTTATGGTTTTCTCTGCCTTTGTCTCGCATGCAAAAGGGCCTTTATATACACATTTCAATTTATTTCAGAAAGCATCAAATGTTGTATTTGTGATGAAAGCTCGTTATCGAATTTTAGGTATGCAATGCCGTAAGTTCAATGGCGTACCCTCAGAAATAATCCAGGAGTCATTTCAAAAATATTTGTATGTACTGGGAGTTGCATTGCCTCAGTGCTCACTACCAACTCTTTTCGTAGTTTTGACTTGAAAAACCACCTAATTCGTGTCGGCAGTTACAGATCTGCTGAAAACCTCTGGTGATAAATAAATACATATTAGTATTTGGTTTGTATTTGTTTTCCTGTTAGCGATATATATAATAATGGTTTCTGAGAGTTGCAAAGCAGTGTAATCTTGAATGATCGACTATGTACCATTTGATTCTCTTAGCAGTCCTAGGATTCATGATAATATATTTTGCTATTTGTTCAAGGACGTTAAGAACGTTGATCTTCAATTGCTTAAAATATATCTGACCTTATGAAATCAAAGTGTGGTTTTGTAAGAAGATTGAGGGTGAAGTTATAAATGCATTATTTCTCTGTTCGGTTAAGTGTGAATAAGCTTGTCAGGAATGACAAAAATACTATGGAATAATGTGCATAATTAACAAAGCCATAGAAAGAGAGCCAAGGTAATAATGCTGGGATCAAATCGATCTGCAAATGTAGGTACACCAGAACTTAGTTTGACTCAAGCTGAACTTACGAGAAGAATTTTGACTGTATTGTGACAAAAACATAAGACGAAAGTTCACCCCAAACTGTTTTATTTGCCACCAAAATTATTAGTACAATGCTAGATTACAGTCATCATCTTTAGATAAATACATTAACTTCGACATGTATCTAATATTTGTTTATGTATATACTGCACACAAAAATTTGGGCTGCTAGCAGTCTCTGACGCACCAGGACTGATAAGCGTTGCCTGTGTGCCAGAATTTGGTCCCACCGAAGTTCTTCTACATGATGGTGAATTTATTGGCATAAGCCTATCACTTTAAGCATTCTTAAAACCCACCAGTATGGGCAAAATTGAACCCATGGCCTTCGGATCATTAGGCCAACATCTAGACAGTGAACCACGAAATCGATAACTGGAGCATAGGCTACATACACAATTTCCTAACCTCAGAAGAAATTAGCTATGAAATTACATTAAGTTCCTTCTATAATTACAGATTACTTACAATATGAGTAACAATATTTGTATTAAATCCATGGCCATTAATGCAGAAAACGACACTCGTTAACTTGCATGATTCGCGTTAGAAGCAAACATTGCCTAAGCCGTGCTGTGCTTCCTCCATGGTTGGTGAGTCCTCAAGCTTACTCATTTCTTTTGCGAACAAATGTAATGTAATCCCTACAAATGTAATGACAACCTACAGAATTTAGAATTTTTCGATCCATTCAGAAAAACAAAGATATGTGAACGTTTGCATTTTAACTATTCAAAATGTATTCAGATCTCTACTGTTTGCAACCCATGATGTAATAACCCGCGGTATACCAAAGCTGCTTCCGCAATACTTCAGTGCATATGGATGGGAGTAAAACCGGATGTTAAACGCTTTATCTTTTGAAATACTGGATGAAACGTATTTAGCTTTTACTGATTTCGACTTTATATAACGTCACTCTTATATCAATCCAATACCCGTCGGCTTCTTATTTCCAGGGAGCCGTGCCTCAAGTTCCTGAATTATGAATGAGTTCCTGTTTGTTCTTTCCTATCGTCGTCCCCTATTCCCTCGCTGCATTTGCTCTCGGCTACGATATCCTTTATATTCCCTTTCTTCTTAAATCCTCCTTTTAGCTCCATTTCTTCTCAAGATTGTTTTGTTCAAACTCTGCTTTTTCTTTCGTTTCAATGACATTGCTACCGATTTTGTTTGCTTCCTCTAGAAGTTGTCGAGCAAATAGAAGCGGATTTACATATTTCCTTTAATCAAAAGAAATGATGTAGAATGGATGCTTTTGAAGTAACTTAAACTTCTGCGTCCAATTTCCTGACAACTGCAGAATAGTTCTTTAACTTTCGGCTTAGAGGAAAAGAGCCTAATAAAACATTCGGCAGGTATAGCAACTGATGAATATGTATACCTTATGACTTGAACGTTGCCTGGATACGCCTTAAGCTAGCGGAACAATCATGAGTATTCTAAATGAATTTATTTTCAATTCTCAGTTAGTTATTACAATTTACAATTACAATTTCATGCCTTTTGTTCAACGGATGAGTATCAACTAATAATTTACACCATCAGTTGCTTATAAGTTTAAAAGTCCGTGCTTTCTTTAGCTGAGCAGTAACTGTTCAAGTTCAAATTATTCCTAAATGTATTTACTCAAATTTAAGTGTGTATGCATGTGTAGTGTCTTAATTACAGAACAAATTAACCAAATGACTTAACCTAATCTACAGCCATCAAAATAAAATTAAGTATAAAACAAAATCACATCAACAAATACGATCGAAGTATCTGTATGTGTTTAACTAAACTCAAACTGGAGTCACACAATACATTCCTTAAACCATGGCATCTATTCTTTACCGAGAGAAAATGGTGCTCAGCACCAGATTAAATTCAAATAAATGATATATGCGCATATTAAAAGTTCTTCAAGCCCTTTACTGAGGATATGATATGTAAAACATTTTTTGTTTTAAAATACATATGAAATACTATGATCTACATGATTACGACTGACCCTTAAATACCTCTATTGATAATTCTAGATATTTCTGGAACAAACAAGAAATCGAGTGTTCTATAAAACAATCAAGAGGTCACCAAAATTTTCTAGACGGGAACTTTATCTGTGCCGGCAAGTCTTTTATCTCCGCACGATTTTATTTGTTCCGGCATACTCTTTATCTCCGTGCTGCCTATCATTTCCTTTGTGTGCACAAGCCGCGTTATTGCGATCGGGTTCGCGACAATATGTATTTTTGTCCTCTCTTCCTCATCAATGCTGGTGCTAGGAGTCTCAGGGCGAGGAAGTCGAAGCATTTGATCTGAGTTACCAGGTTGAGGGGTTGGCCCAACACCTGGGCTGACGATGAAGAGAAAAGTTATGGAGCATTTGGTGGAATGAGGTGGGGGGACCCGGAGGACCCGCAGCACTATATTGTTCACCACTAATCTCACTTTGCGGTCGCCTGGGATCGAACCCGTGCCGCCCAGGTGTGAGCCAAGTGGTCTAACCACTCAGCCATGGCGCGGCCAATATGTACTTTTATGGGCAATATTCTGTAGATTTTAATAATGAATTCATTTTTAAAATAACTTTCACATTTTATGTTATACATTTTACAGAATTATTCTTTCATGCTCTCATTGCAGAGCTATGAATATTATGTGTACACCTATAGCAGTTCATGTTCAAAAAGCAAAACATTTTATGGCTGTCTGAACTGTGGTACACCTGAACATGAATATGGTGCCAAAATTACCCATATGTAGTATGTTGAATAATAAATGAACTACAAAATGAAAACAGAGTATTATAAGCGATAGAATTTAGTAATATATAATTCTAAAAATCCACACTTTATGTGAAAAGAATATATAGTGCTGTTTTCCACTGGATTTTAGAAATACTTAAAATGATTATAAGTGGGAAAATTTCGAAAATTTACATTTTTATTTTCTATCCAGTCTTATGACTATAAATGACCTTTTTTATTTGATGTACGTATATTTTAATATTACATAGGCAATACTTATTTCGTTATATTTTTAAATGATGCAAATTTAAAGAACAAAACAACAAATTCTACACACTTTTAAATACAAGATAGCCTCTAAATTTTATAAAGTCAAAGGCTATTTCTAAGTAGTATTGAGGGATTTATAATTAAAAACAGAATACTAACTTCTTTAACAAAAGAAATCTATAATATGCATTTAGGACAATATAAGGTACGTTCCTATACTGTTTAATACATGCAGACTAATATTTTGAATATTTTGAGAAGTTAAGACATCGAATTTACTGTCGTGTTTATTAAAATACTTGTAATAAACATTTGTCATTAAATATTTTTAAAAAAATGGAGTAAATCAGCAAATTAAACAAGCAAATTATTTTAAAATTGATATCTCGGTTCCATACCATCTCATAGCTCAAGTATAAATTATCATTAAAATTTACTTCAGTAGTAACATCAAGAATTAAACCCAGGGGCACATCGCCAAAACCACCGTAAGGCAATAAACTTTTGTTTCGTAACCTCAAAAATTGCTGAAGCAGAAGCAACTTTCTTTACGTACAACAAAGCTATAAAAAGCCTCTTTTTCAAGTTTACTCCCCTTTATTCTGAAAATCAATTATATTGATCGCAGGATATTTTTTACACGAAAAGGAGATTAATTAAAAGCGTCGTTCCTCTGATCTTTGCTCAAGTTTTCTTGTTGGTTTCAAGAAGACCAGGCCTCCTCCCCACTTTGTGGTAAACTCCACATTGTGGACGTAAGACAGGAATGCAACTTGCGGTTTTGTTTGTGGGCTCGGCGTATGCTTGATATTACAACCAGGGCCTTGGGGCATTCTCAACTGAGCCTCTTTCCAGCAAAACAGTATACAGCACCGCTTTTCTGTTTTCTCTAATTTAAAGAGATGTTTGAAAATAAAAAAGAGGTATTAATGAAGTATGCTCACCACTTAGGAGTTATATAAGGACCAAAAGAGAAATTTTGCAAAACCATGAATATTTTGAATTGTTTTCGAACTTCTCAGCTCTGTACAGATATTTTTTCGTAAAGTTTGGTAAATATTGTGTTCCTGCGATCTAAGAGTATATTTTAAAACAGAAATTTGAATTATTTTAAAAACAATGTCTCTTGGAATGCAACTGTACAGTTTTAATCCACATTATGGAGTTATGTTTCTTATCTGAATAACAAATAAAGTAACTTTCCTAGGATATTTACATTCAAATTAAAATCTTTTTTCCTCATATTTTGTCTCAAAACTGAATTTTGGCTGCTGAAAAATCATTTATTTGTACATATCAAAATCGGATGTGTGTGATGGTGCAACAGATTTACCTTACATTAGTAGTTAGCGAATTCTGGTTTGAGAAAGTTGTCCCAAAGTTATACTCTTAAAATCTTGAAAGCTGCATCTTAACGACATTTAAGTTTTTAAAGGCGTATGAAGTACTACAATTAGAAAAACGCATGGGAAAATGAGGGATTAAAAGCTAACTTAAATAATTCAAAAATAAGTTGTGCAGCTAATTTTGTAAAAGGTTTCTAGAAATTTTGTAAGAGATGTAGGAAATATAAAAAAGCCACAAATACCGATAACAAAAGTTATTTACCTAAAAACCTTCCTGAAGAATCAGTATAATAATATATTTAAAAACGTAAATTTCCATTATATTTTTCTTCAAATTTCATCACGAGCAGGAAAGTTTGGATTTGTATCTAGAATCTCGGAAGTAAAACGGCGTTTTGAACTATTTAAAAAATTACGGTTTGATACCGAAGAACCTATAATGAAAGATGGATTGAACTAATCACATAAGGGTGGTTTTAAAACTGAAACTAACCAGTTGTTAACAGTTTAGTTTTGAATAATCTACAAAATATCAAAACAAAGCCTTATCTGTGCTACTATTATCTTAAAATTAGAGAAATATATTAGAAATTATGGAATACTATGAAATGGTAAAATATTTTAATATTTTGAAGCTTAATCTTCTAACTCAAAATCAAAAATGAGTTTAGGATCTTCTGTCAGCAAGTATTTAAAGTTAAGCAACAAATATAACATTTGTCTTTGTTAACAGTGTTAAGTTTTAAAACATAGGATTCATTGTACCTTCATCTTAACTAAATAGAATGAGTTGAGAAATTAACCATGATTGGCAGCTGAAAATGTGCAACGTTCTGGAAACAATTTTTGGCACAATATTATTTATTATTATATTTTTATTATTAGTTACCATTCTTCGTATGTGACGGTGATCGGCTTATTCTGAAACATTTTGAACGTCGTTTAACTCTCCCTTAATATTCCTATATTGCGGCTGCATTCGGAACAAGTGAAGTACTACTCCAGTGCAGCCTGGGCGAAGGAATCTTTCTCAGAGAGATAATTTGTCGGTATATGTATGGCACCGCAATCGCCTTCGACCTAGCAAGCCATACACCTGTCATTTAAAACACTGATAGCGGCCTCTGCTGCGAATTTATAATTCAGGCCTGTGGAAAATTACTCCGAAGATGTGGAAAGAGCAATCTCTCCCTTCGTTACCTGCGGTAGCTACTAAACACAAATATTAGATTAAACCGCTTTTCCGTATCTTTGGCGGTCATAAAGGAGGAGAAACGGGAATGGCTTAACACTCTGTAAATAAATTCCTCAAGTCCCGCGTAAATAATCGAAAGAAGAACCAGATTGAAAATGTAGTTCCACAATTGGGACACTAACCAGCTCTCCAAGCCGATGCCCTTACAATGCAGTGGAGGAGTACTTCACCGGGATACTATTGCGCGTAACTGAAACCGTGAGGGTATCGACACCGACTGTCAAAGCTCCATTGACTCCGGACAATGAGATTTAGCTTTTAAAATCCTATTGATCTTCCAAGATGACTCCATACACTCGGCTAGTGGAAGAACTAGTTTTAAACAGCTTTTCGGAATGAATTATCCAGCAAAGAAGCCCTTAAGCCATTCAAACGAAATCTACATGGAACTTCTAGGAATAAGCTCCAGCTGACAACGAAATAAATATCATGCATCTTCACATAAATGAGATTTAGAGCTCTAAAATTAATGTACTTCACTAATAAAGTGCACTGTTTGTAGCTGCGTGATTTTCAGTAACAAAGATTAAAATGCATCACGTCCCTAAAATTTTTGTTTTTATTCTCTTATAAGAATGTGGGAAAGTATTTTAACTATATTGTTTATAGTTTTTACTGTCCACACATCATTTCATTCATTCGTATGACTTGACGTTGGAGGACATACATAACAACAAAAATACCCTCTAGTTGTAAGCCAGTATTTTCTAAATGATAATTCTCTTGCATGTATGCAGTTTCCTTCATTATTTGGTTCTCCCTTATGTCACCTTCTTAATGACTCATCTATCCTTCGTTACAAGAAAGGTTACACAAAAAGAGAGATAGATAGGGGCCAAAAGAGAACTAACTTTCACAGACAAAATTGTAAAAAATTTTGTTCTATATTTTTATAAGTGGAAGTTAGCGTTTAGTTTAGTTAGAGAGGGGGCTACTCTTGCTTGCTTGCTTGCTTATTTGCTTGTAGTAATCAGAAAGATGTCCCCGGGGT
The DNA here is from genome assembly GCA_030765055.1 of Mantis religiosa. Taxonomy (NCBI): domain Eukaryota; kingdom Metazoa; phylum Arthropoda; class Insecta; order Mantodea; family Mantidae; genus Mantis; species Mantis religiosa. The sequence goes on along the minus strand of CM060951.1, from coordinate 51,968,773 downwards.
AGCTCGAGGTTTTCTTCGCGGCTCTCAGCAAGAGCTCTCCGGGTTGAATCACCCTCCTCCCCAACCTTTGGTGTGGTAATTTTAAGTCTGACCTATCCCCAAGACTCAACGGGGTTCCGAGTTTACGGTAAAAGCTGTAGGTCCTCTCATTCCTACCAATCTCATCATCCTACCCTCTGGGTGGCTCGACCTCAGACATAGTTGATGATGGAATGAAGATATCTCGAAAGATTATTTGGAGCGTTGGAGATGACGATGCCTAGTTTTAAGAATAAAAAGAGGGAGAAAGTTGGCACTCTGAAAGGTCAATTTTCACATGTTTTACCGGACTCTTTATCCATAAGATGTTTTACTCCTAACTGTACAATACAAACATAACATGTTACATTTACTGTGATGTTGATTCTAAACTTATAATACCAGGGAGTTTCAAAGGAAATCGAAATGCTTTAAATGTAGCCATAGCAAGAGTGAGAAGTTGCTGTCCCTCGACAAATCCTCGCGTTTTCCCGGCCTTTTTAGAATCTAAGGCAAATATAATACGAAGGCAACGAACCAGAATTTCCAAAGCGTTTATGGGTAAGCCTTTTTTGTCCCGTTCATCTCGCAAGTTCTTTGCTATTGTCACTTTTTCCAATAAACCAACCCAGGATGTGTCCGGTTTATCTGCAAGTCCGATACAAGCTCCCAAGTGACAACTCCTCTACCTTCAACGTCAGCCTAACAATCGATCTTCTTCAACGTCTTCTCTAAGACTTAACGAAGTCCTTTAGGGAATATACCTCACAAAGATTCTTTTCTTATTCCTCTCCCTTTCGAACAGGATTTTCTGCAATATCTGTGGTAAAAAAGCAACTGCGGCTTTGGAAAACTCTCTCAAGCCTTCTAAAAGAGTCCACAAGCGTACAGAAGAGCTCTTAGCATCCTTCATTCTTACTTTAATATTTCTGAAGCATTTTGCAGCTACACTACTTGTATTTTGCTCATTTTCGTCTTTAGCTTGGTTACCTTCGTAGTGGTCCTAATACTTCATACTCTGATGTCTTTGACCGTGAAATTACGTTATTAATTTTGTTAATCAAGCAACGCGCTGTACATAATATATAAAATATACGAGAAGTGAAACGGTAATGCAATTTCTAAGTGTGGTACCATTACATAGATTAATTTGGATATAGCTCTAGCTTTTGTCTCACCTCGGGTAATTTTTTTTAATTGTAACCATGTCTATGTTTTTATGTGGCGTCGAAGATGGTTAAAAGATACTCTAAGCGCCAGAAGTTCATAAACACTGTGCACTAGTTTAGAAAATTAATATTCACTTCAGGATATGCATTTCCCCAATATATTATGTGTTTAAACTGCTTTTTCTCCAAGGGTGAAACATCGTCTACAATAAGTGGACTGCAAAGCAGAGAATGAAAAAGAATGAAAAGTACATATGCTAACGATCTAACCAAGGATGGTAAAGGATAATTAGCACATGAGCAGATCTTACTCGGGGGGGTATAGCTCATTAGGTAGGATTCACATGCTTTGCGAGGAGATTGAGGTTTTCTATCAGGTGTAATTAGATAACATACCAAAAACTACGATTGTAGATAAGAGAATGTTTACTATAGGTATAAAGAAAGATACATAGTTGGCCGCACCGGCCGGTTACCTGCCCTGACACGTTGCGGTTACACACGTCCGTTCTGGACGACAATTGCTAACAGAGTGAGCGATAAACTAGCTTCACAAACTTTACTATCAAGCAGAGGGAGGAAGAGGTCACGTGACATGACGTCACACACATAACTAGTCAAAAGAGATATCTGACATATTATTTAAATTAAACAGTCACTTGTGACAATACACTGTTTAAAAACTGGCCTAAGTTCAGAAATTTAGAGACGATTCAGATAATTTAATTCTACATCTCATTCTTTTAAACTCATTTGATCGCTGCAGCAAGATACACGACTACACAAGAATTGCAGTGTACAAGAAGTTTGGCCTTTATGGCGATTCGAATCTACAACTCTTGGCACAGTAAGGCAATGTTCAACACATTAATGCTTCTGATTTGACGCTTTTCTTTCTTAGCCTTCCTTGTTAACACAGCTCAAATTTTGTATAAACAAGGCGTTTAAAAAACTTTGTTAATCGACAATTGAGGAACTCAGCTGCAAAACATATCTGATATTTTAGTTATAACCAGAACATTCAATGCATCGCATGGTACCTGACGTTCACTCTCAGTTTAATGTCGTAAGTGTTTAATGAAACCGGAATTACGGAGTGATTGCCCACATAAAAAGCACGAATAAATGTGTTGTCTTCCAAATTGAGAAAGAAACTCCTGTCCACACCAAAAATTATTATGTATTACTTAATTTCTTATAATATTGTTTTGTGTATGTACACATGTAAGATGTTCTTGGTTTGCTGGACAACTTAGCGAACGAAAGCATCTCTAAGTTCCTGTAAGAGGAGACTTTATTACTTTGTTGTTGACTAGTAAGCATTGTCCACGGATCCTAAGGGTAGAAGGCCGTTGTACAACTCAAGTTCAAAGTTCCAGAAGAACGTTTGTTTTTTGTGAAAGTTTAGTGACAAGGAAAACACATTCGACAGTGGATATCTTGGGAGCCTATCGGAAATAAGAACGCCACCCAAGAAATGTATAGTGCCAAAATATGTCCACTGGTGGTTCTGATGAGCTGGAGTCACAGGGATGCACACTTGAGTATAAATATATGTCAAAACGTGTAGTAATCCCCTCCCTATCTCGCCCTGACTAGCAGTTTCCTCAGAGACCACACGTTCAGGGTGAGAGTGGAAGGACGGCTGTCATCTATCAGAGCCATAGCCGCAGGAGTCCCGGAAGGCAGTGTTCTGTCTCCGTTACTCTTTGCGGCCTACATGTCTGACTTCCCCCTGGAACCACAGACTCTTACGTGCCAATATGCCAACGACGTCCTCATAATGTCACGTAACAAAAACCTAAGATATTGTCATTCTGCTCTGTAGCGCCAGCTCCGAGCCATCGGCCGTTGGAGTGAGAGATGGAGGATGGCCATTAGCCCGGGAAAGAGCTCCGCTCTTCTCCTGGCTAAGATCCGATCCAGACGTCCGGATTTGTTACTGAGGTTGAGACAGAGGCAAATCCCCTGGGTTACCTCTGCCAAATACCTTGGCGCCCTCCTCGATCGCGGCCTCACCTACGCCCCTTATGTCCGGGTCAAAGCCGGACAAGGGAATGCAGCACTCAGGCAGTTGTACTCTGTCTTGAAATCCACTATGCCAACACCTCAAACTACGCCTGTATTTGGCGATTATACCGCCCCTGATTCTGTACGGCTGCGAAGTCTGGGAATCAAGGCTCCGACCACTATCCGTAGACTACAGCGGGTCCAGAAAATGGCACTATGAATCATCTATGATACTGGACTAGATTCTTGTCCCATATCCTTCACACCTACTCCGGAGTCCCATATATTGTGGACGTTGTGCGGTCGAGAATCCGTACCATCTACAGTAAGGTAGACTCCCATCCCAATAACCTGGTGAATACCCTTGGCCGTTACGACCATAGGGCTCCTCGCCGCAGACCCAGTCGCCGGTTGCCCAAAGATGCATTGGGTAACCTGAACTTAACAGGACTACTTTCCCCTGACTCTATACCCCGAAGGCCAGAAATGGGCTTGGTAAGTCCCATACCTAAACATTAGTTGCTTTCGCTCTAGCCTGTCAAGCAGACTGTGCTCAGATGCCTCCCAGGCAGACGGAAGAGCGCAGCAAGCACTGGGCGCACATCCCCACGGGGCACTAGCACCTACTTAAGACCAGATATAACACTGCTTAAGACAACTGCCTGCGACAAATGACATTTCTTTTATATTGCCCAAATAAAACCTCACTAAGCGGCTAGGTGCTGGGCAGCAAACACCCCGCCCAGGTAAGCCTGGACAACTCGCGTTTTCTGCTGGTCTGCTGTAGTAACCCCCAGGTTTTTTAGACATAGTGATGGAAAATCTGCGCTACTCGTGATTAGGTTATCGCACCTAAAATGGTCATTAAATGCCACGTGTGAAAATTAAGTGTAGGAAGAAATTAAGTGTAAGCGGCAAACAAATCGAGCCACCAGCAAAAGATATTCGTTCCTGTAGAACTTGCAGGTCGGGAACATCAACCGAGCTCAGACTGTATCCGATTGTTATTTACGGGTTGCAGCCGAAAATATGTTGCTTTTATTAGAATTCTTTGACAATAATTCGAGCTTCCTACCTGTCCCGTGACCCTGGATCTTCGACCACTGTAGCAAGAAATGCAAGGTTGAGTCTTTTCTCCTTAAGTTTCCAAAGTTTCTGAGTAAGCCGAGGCATGCAAAGAAAACCTACAACCATTAAATTCGTCGTCCTCAGGATACCCATTAAGCGAGGAGAGAGCCGCGGATGCAGAAGCCAGAAGATGCCATCTTGAGAGAGCACTTCAAAACGCGCACTGAGACTTTACGGACGCTGCCGAAACCAGGTGGTTTATACTGTTTCTTCTACGCTCATCTCCTTCCCCTACTAGTCCCTTTTCTTTCCCTCCAAAGCCTGAAACCGCCCTGTGTCCGTAAATTACTGTATGAGTTTTTTTTTTTTTTTTTTTTTTTTTTTTTTTTTTTTTTTTTTTTTAAGAAGACATGTCAAGTTATTAAAAGTGAGATATTTCTTGTATAGAAAATGAGTAGTTGTCAAACATTTTTAGGAGTACTCACTCAGATGAGATGTTCTTCATTTCTCCAGAAGCGCTTTTCGATCAGGTTTTGATCATCTTCAGTGTGTGTTGACCAGCTACTGAGGTGATGAAGAGCCGAACCTTCCAAGAAACTTCTGCTCCTGTGACTGTCATTTGGTTATCTCTTGATTTGTGCTGCCAACTTCTGGGACTGGAACTTTGTGGCCGGACACAGATGGCTGAAGGTTATCTGTGGTGTTGACTGGTTGTAACTGTTTTTCTTCTGGATGTGAGTTAATTGAACTGTCGACCTGTGGTGGCGGATGAAATTCCATTTTTTCTTTTTCCCCCTCGTTCTCTGGATCAATATTTAAGTTACTGGTTGATTGTGAGAGATGTGCTTCCTCACTCATATGTTCCTGAAGTAAACTAGATTGGTTGACATATGGGTTAATTCCAACTGGGTCTAAGTTCTTTAAGTTTGTTTCAGCAACATCAATGTTGGATTTTTTAACTTTTTTAATAAGTTGTAAAACACTATTTAATGGTGGTATCTCAAAATTCAAAAGGTTTTTTGTTTCACTATTTAGGATATAAATTTTTTTCCCAAATATCTAATTCATTAATTGTTTGTACATGTTTCAATAGTTGTATACTTTGGCCAATTTCATGGTTGTGTTTCCAAAAATGGTTGGCAACTGCAGACTTTTCTATTTGTTTAAGTTTTATATTCCTCAGGTGTTCCGTTTGACGGGTTTTTAAATTTCTCTTAGTTCTTCCAATATAATATGCTTCACAATTTTCACATGGTATTTTATATATTCCAGATAATTTCAATTTATCAATAGTGTTGCTTAAATGTTTTTTGAGCAGATTCTTAAGGTTGAAATTATTCTTTGGGGCCAATTTTATATTATAATTATGGAAAATTCTTTTAAATTTGTTGAATGCCCAAGGATGATAGGTGAACTTCTTGTAGATAACAGTATTTTCTGGTTTCTTTAAAGTAGTAAATGAACTTATGTGGTTTTTGTATATATGTTCATTAATTATTTTAAATATAGTTGATTCTTTAAAGCCATTGATCTTTGCAACATGTAAGATGTGTTGGAATTCTAGTTGATATTCATGTTCAAGCATAGGTACATTTATAAGTCTGTGGATTAAACAATGGAATACTGCAAGTTGATGTGATGTAGGATTATAGTTATTAGCTTTGATGTAATTATCCACATGTGTATTTTTCCTATGAATACCAAAATTCAATTTATTATGGTACTTGGAAATTTTTAAATCCAAAAAAGGTAAAAGTCCTTGATCTTCTATTTCCATGGTAAATTTGATGGATTCATCTTGACTGTTGAGAATTTCTAAGGCTTCATTAATTTTATCTTTAGGTATAATGGAAAAGATATCATCAACATACCTGTACCATACTTTAAATATATCTGAGTGAGTAGATGTTACTTGAATTTCTAAGTTGCTCATATATAAGTCAGCTAAGAATGGAGATAATGGGTTACCCATAGCTAAACCATGTGTTTGAGTGTATAATCTTCCATTAAATGTGAAGGTATTCTGGTCAATACAACTGGTAGTACAAGTTAGTAGATCATGAATCTCAGCTTCATTAATATTAATTGAAGTAAGCCATTCTTGTAATAATGGAGAAATCTTCCCAGTTGGGACGTTTGTGAACAACGAAGTGACATCAAAAGATACTAATATGTCACTATCATTGATAGTAATGTTTTTAATATATTCAATAAGTTCAAGAGAATTCTTAATGCTTCTACTTTCAAATTTTTTTAAAGATGAAAACTTTTTTGAAACCCATTTTGCCAATAAGTAACATGGCGAACCTATATTGTTGATAATAGGTCGCATACTGTTATCTTTTTTGTGTGTTTTTGGAAGACAGTAAATCCGTGGTAGTGTTGGATTACTGACTTTTAATCTTTTTTTAAGAGCTAAATCAAAACAATTAGCTTCATTAATAACTTTGTTAATCATTCTTATGTTGGCTTGTAATGGGTTTTTTCCTGTTTCTGAATAATCAGACTTTTTAAGAAGTTGCATGACTCTATCTTCATAATCATTTTTGTTGAGTAAAACAATTTGATTTCCTTTATCTGCTTTTACAAATGTAATGGATTTGTTATTTAAGTGTTTGATAATCTTCAGTGCTGGAAAAGTGTATTTACCATGTTTTAATTTTTGAAGAACTTTAGTACATTGAGATCTAACATTATCTCTTTCTTGCACAGGAACAGTTTTAATACTTAATTCAATATCTGCTACAAATTCTTTTATATCTTCAGAGAAGGCAACACAGGTTTTCAATCCTTTATTTAACAAATTTAATTCTTCATTGCTGAGAGGTTGATCAGATAAATTAATTACTGCTTTATTGTTATTCTTGATTTTTGGAATATAAGATGGCTGACCTTTTAATATGAACAACTTATGTTTTAAACGTGTATGTTTAATTTCCATCATTTTATTTAAATGAGCATAGAGTAGATTTTCAAAATTATTCCAAAGTACAGGTCCCAAAATCTGAGTTAATTCCATGTGAAGTTGATAAAGTTGCATGTTAATTTGATTAAGTTTTTTGTAATGTAGAAATTTTTCTGTTTTAATTACCATTTTTTCCGCCATTTTTTGTTGGGTACAGCTCTTCCTGTTTTTTATATATTTTCTTACAAAAACTGGAGTGACGTTATTAATTAAACATAGGTTGAGAAAGTGAATATCTGCTAAAGTATATCTCTTCTTAATTTGTAAGGTTTCATAAAATTTCAACTTTCTTTTGTAGAAATGATGTTGAGAGTTAACATTTGTAGTCTCCATGTTCTAATAGTTGTAAAAAGTATGGTAACAGAATTACTTGTAAGCCATCTAGCTTATATATTTTTTAAAGAAGACATGTCAAGTTATTAAAAGTGAGATATTTCTTGTATAGAAAATGAGTAGTTGTCAAACATTTTTAGGAGTACTCACTCAGATGAGATGTTCTTCATTTCTCCAGAAGCGCTTTTCGATCAGGTTTTGATCATCTTCAGTGTGTGTTGACCAGCTACTGAGGTGATGAAGAGCCGAACCTTCCAAGAAACTTCTGCTCCTGTGACTGGATTTAAAAATTTCCAAGTACCATAATAAATTGAATTTTGGTATTCATAGGAAAAATACACATGTGGATAATTACATCAAAGCTAATAACTATAATCCTACATCACATCAACTTGCAGTATTCCATTGTTTAATCCACAGACTTATAAATGTACCTATGCTTGAACATGAATATCAACTAGAATTCCAACACATCTTACATGTTGCAAAGATCAATGGCTTTAAAGAATCAACTACATTTAAAATAATTAATGAACATATATACAAAAACCACATAAGTTCATTTACTACTTTAAAGAAACCAGAAAATACTGTTATCTACAAGAAGTTCACCTATCATCCTTGGGCATTCAACAAATTTAAAAGAATTTTCCATAATTATGATATAAAATTGGCCCCAAAGAATAATTTCAACCTTAAGAATCTGCTCAAAAAACCTTTAAGCAACACTATTGATAAATTGAAATTATCTGGAATATATAAAATACCATGTGAAAATTGTGAAGCATATTATATTGGAAGAACTAAGAGAAATTTAAAAACCCGTCAAACGGAACACCTGAGGAATATAAAACTTAAACAAATAGAAAAGTCTGCAGTTGCCAACCATTTTTGGAAACACAACCATGAAATTGGCCAAAGTATACAACTATTGAAACATGTACAAACAATTAATGAATTAGATATTTGGGAAAAAATTTATATCCTAAATAGTGAAACAAAAAACCTTTTAAATTTTGAGATACCACCATTAAATAGTGTTTTACAACTTATTAAAAAAGTTAAAAAATCCAACATTGATGTTGCTGAAACAAACTTAAAGAACTTAGACCCAGTTGGAATTAACCCATATGTCAACCAATCTAGTTTACTTCAGGAACATATGAGTGAGGAAGCACATCTCTCACAATCAACCAGTAACTTAAATATTGATCCAGAGAACGAGGGGGAAAAAGAAAAAATGGAATTTCATCCGCCACCACAGGTCGACAGTTCAATTAACTCACATCCAGAAGAAAAACAGTTACAACCAGTCAACACCACAGATAACCTTCAGCCATCTGTGTCCGGCCACAAAGTTCCAGTCCCAGAAGTTGGCAGCACAAATCAAGAGATAACCAAATGACAGTCACAGGAGCAGAAGTTTCTTGGAAGGTTCGGCTCTTCATCACCTCAGTAGCTGGTCAACACACACTGAAGATGATCAAAACCTGATCGAAAAGCGCTTCTGGAGAAATGAAGAACATCTCATCTGAGTGAGTACTCCTAAAAATGTTTGACAACTACTCATTTTCTATACAAGAAATATCTCACTTTTAATAACTTGACATGTCTTCTTTAAAAAATATATAAGCTAGATGGCTTACAAGTAATTCTGTTACCATACTTTTTACAACTATTAGAACATGGAGACTACAAATGTTAACTCTCAACATCATTTCTACAAAAGAAAGTTGAAATTTTATGAAACCTTACAAATTAAGAAGAGATATACTTTAGCAGATATTCACTTTCTCAACCTATGTTTAATTAATAACGTCACTCCAGTTTTTGTAAGAAAATATATAAAAAACAGGAAGAGCTGTACCCAACAAAAAATGGCGGAAAAAATGGTAATTAAAACAGAAAAATTTCTACATTACAAAAAACTTAATCAAATTAACATGCAACTTTATCAACTTCACATGGAATTAACTCAGATTTTGGGACCTGTACTTTGGAATAATTTTGAAAATCTACTCTATGCTCATTTAAATAAAATGATGGAAATTAAACATACACGTTTAAAACATAAGTTGTTCATATTAAAAGGTCAGCCATCTTATATTCCAAAAATCAAGAATAACAATAAAGCAGTAATTAATTTATCTGATCAACCTCTCAGCAATGAAGAATTAAATTTGTTAAATAAAGGATTGAAAACCTGTGTTGCCTTCTCTGAAGATATAAAAGAATTTGTAGCAGATATTGAATTAAGTATTAAAACTGTTCCTGTGCAAGAAAGAGATAATGTTAGATCTCAATGTACTAAAGTTCTTCAAAAATTAAAACATGGTAAATACACTTTTCCAGCACTGAAGATTATCAAACACTTAAATAACAAATCCATTACATTTGTAAAAGCAGATAAAGGAAATCAAATTGTTTTACTCAACAAAAATGATTATGAAGATAGAGTCATGCAACTTCTTAAAAAGTCTGATTATTCAGAAACAGGAAAAAACCCATTACAAGCCAACATAAGAATGATTAACAAAGTTATTAATGAAGCTAATTGTTTTGATTTAGCTCTTAAAAAAAGATTAAAAGTCAGTAATCCAACACTACCACGGATTTACTGTCTTCCAAAAACACACAAAAAAGATAACAGTATGCGACCTATTATCAACAATATAGGTTCGCCATGTTACTTATTGGCAAAATGGGTTTCAAAAAAGTTTTCATCTTTAAAAAAATTTGAAAGTAGAAGCATTAAGAATTCTCTTGAACTTATTGAATATATTAAAAACATTACTATCAATGATAGTGACATATTAGTATCTTTTGATGTCACTTCGTTGTTCACAAACGTCCCAACTGGGAAGATTTCTCCATTATTACAAGAATGGCTTACTTCAATTAATATTAATGAAGCTGAGATTCATGATCTACTAACTTGTACTACCAGTTGTATTGACCAGAATACCTTCACATTTAATGGAAGATTATACACTCAAACACATGGTTTAGCTATGGGTAACCCATTATCTCCATTCTTAGCTGACTTATATATGAGCAACTTAGAAATTCAAGTAACATCTACTCACTCAGATATATTTAAAGTATGGTACAGGTATGTTGATGATATCTTTTCCATTATACCTAAAGATAAAATTAATGAAGCCTTAGAAATTCTCAACAGTCAAGATGAATCCATCAAATTTACCATGGAAATAGAAGATCAAGGACTTTTACTTTTTTGGATTTAAAAATTTCCAAGTACCATAATAAATTGAATTTTGGTATTCATAGGAAAAATACACATGTGGATAATTACATCAAAGCTAATAACTATAATCCTACATCACATCAACTTGCAGTATTCCATTGTTTAATCCACAGACTTATAAATGTACCTATGCTTGAACATGAATATCAACTAGAATTCCAACACATCTTACATGTTGCAAAGATCAATGGCTTTAAAGAATCAACTATATTTAAAATAATTAATGAACATATATACAAAAACCACATAAGTTCATTTACTACTTTAAAGAAACCAGAAAATACTGTTATCTACAAGAAGTTCACCTATCATCCTTGGGCATTCAACAAATTTAAAAGAATTTTCCATAATTATGATATAAAATTGGCCCCAAAGAATAATTTCAACCTTAAGAATCTGCTCAAAAAACCTTTAAGCAACACTATTGATAAATTGAAATTATCTGGAATATATAAAATACCATGTGAAAATTGTGAAGCATATTATATTGGAAGAACTAAGAGAAATTTAAAAACCCGTCAAACGGAACACCTGAGGAATATAAAACTTAAACAAATAGAAAAGTCTGCAGTTGCCAACCATTTTTGGAAACACAACCATGAAATTGGCCAAAGTATACAACTATTGAAACATGTACAAACAATTAATGAATTAGATATTTGGGAAAAAATTTATATCCTAAATAGTGAAACAAAAAACCTTTTGAATTTTGAGATACCACCATTAAATAGTGTTTTACAACTTATTAAAAAAGTTAAAAAATCCAACATTGATGTTGCTGAAACAAACTTAAAGAACTTAGACCCAGTTGGAATTAACCCATATGTCAACCAATCTAGTTTACTTCAGGAACATATGAGTGAGGAAGCACATCTCTCACAATCAACCAGTAACTTAAATATTGATCCAGAGAACGAGGGGGAAAAAGAAAAAATGGAATTTCATCCGCCACCACAGGTCGACAGTTCAATTAACTCACATCCAGAAGAAAAACAGTTACAACCAGTCAACACCACAGATAACCTTCAGCCATCTGTGTCCGGCCACAAAGTTCCAGTCCCAGAAGTTGGCAGCACAAATCAAGAGATAACCAAATGACAGTCACAGGAGCAGAAGTTTCTTGGAAGGTTCGGCTCTTCATCACCTCAGTAGCTGGTCAACACACACTGAAGATGATCAAAACCTGATCGAAAAGCGCTTCTGGAGAAATGAAGAACATCTCATCTGAGTGAGTACTCCTAAAAATGTTTGACAACTACTCATTTTCTATACAAGAAATATCTCACTTTTAATAACTTGACATGTCTTCTTTAAAAAATATATAAGCTAGATGGCTTACAAGTAATTCTGTTACCATACTTTTTACAACTATTAGAACATGGAGACTACAAATGTTAACTCTCAACATCATTTCTACAAAAGAAAGTTGAAATTTTATGAAACCTTACAAATTAAGAAGAGATATACTTTAGCAGATATTCACTTTCTCAACCTATGTTTAATTAATAACGTCACTCCAGTTTTTGTAAGAAAATATATAAAAAACAGGAAGAGCTGTACCCAACAAAAAATGGCGGAAAAAATGGTAATTAAAACAGAAAAATTTCTACATTACAAAAAACTTAATCAAATTAACATGCAACTTTATCAACTTCACATGGAATTAACTCAGATTTTGGGACCTGTACTTTGGAATAATTTTGAAAATCTACTCTATGCTCATTTAAATAAAATGATGGAAATTAAACATACACGTTTAAAACATAAGTTGTTCATATTAAAAGGTCAGCCATCTTATATTCCAAAAATCAAGAATAACAATAAAGCAGTAATTAATTTATCTGATCAACCTCTCAGCAATGAAGAATTAAATTTGTTAAATAAAGGATTGAAAACCTGTGTTGCCTTCTCTGAAGATATAAAAGAATTTGTAGCATATATTGAATTAAGTATTAAAACTGTTCCTGTGCAAGAAAGAGATAATGTTAGATCTCAATGTACTAAAGTTCTTCAAAAATTAAAACATGGTAAATACACTTTTCCAGCACTGAAGATTATCAAACACTTAAATAACAAATCCATTACATTTGTAAAAGCAGATAAAGGAAATCAAATTGTTTTACTCAACAAAAATGATTATGAAGATAGAGTCATGCAACTTCTTAAAAAGTCTGATTATTCAGAAACAGGAAAAAAACCATTACAAGCCAACATAAGAATGATTAACAAAGTTATTAATGAAGCTAATTGTTTTGATTTAGCTCTTAAAAAAAGATTAAAAGTCAGTAATCCAACACTACCACGGATTTACTGTCTTCCAAAAACACACAAAAAAGATAACAGTATGCGACCTATTATCAACAATATAGGTTCGCCATGTTACTTATTGGCAAAATGGGTTTCAAAAAAGTTTTCATCTTTAAAAAAATTTGAAAGTAGAAGCATTAAGAATTCTCTTGAACTTATTGAATATATTAAAAACATTACTATCAATGATAGTGACATATTAGTATCTTTTGATGTCACTTCGTTGTTCACAAACGTCCCAACTGGGAAGATTTCTCCATTATTACAAGAATGGCTTACTTCAATTAATATTAATGAAGCTGAGATTCATGATCTACTAACTTGTACTACCAGTTGTATTGACCAGAATACCTTCACATTTAATGGAAGATTATACACTCAAACACATGGTTTAGCTATGGGTAACCCATTATCTCCATTCTTAGCTGACTTATATATGAGCAACTTAGAAATTCAAGTAACATCTACTCACTCAGATATATTTAAAGTATGGTACAGGTATGTTGATGATATCTTTTCCATTATACCTAAAGATAAAATTAATGAAGCCTTAGAAATTCTCAACAGTCAAGATGAATCCATCAAATTTACCATGGAAATAGAAGATCAAGGACTTTTACTTTTTTGGATTTAAAAATTTCCAAGTACCATAATAAATTGAATTTTGGTATTCATAGGAAAAATACACATGTGGATAATTACATCAAAGCTAATAACTATAATCCTACATCACATCAACTTGCAGTATTCCATTGTTTAATCCACAGACTTATAAATGTACCTATGCTTGAACATGAATATCAACTAGAATTCCAACACATCTTACATGTTGCAAAGATCAATGGCTTTAAAGAATCAACTATATTTAAAATAATTAATGAACATATATACAAAAACCACATAAGTTCATTTACTACTTTAAAGAAACCAGAAAATACTGTTATCTACAAGAAGTTCACCTATCATCCTTGGGCATTCAACAAATTTAAAAGAATTTTCCATAATTATAATATAAAATTGGCCCCAAAGAATAATTTCAACCTTAAGAATCTGCTCAAAAAACCTTTAAGCAACACTATTGATGAATTGAAATTATCTGGAATATATAAAATACCATGTGAAAATTGTGAAGCATATTATATTGGAAGAACTAAGAGAAATTTAAAAACCCGTCAAACGGAACACCTGAGGAATATAAAACTTAAACAAATAGAAAAGTCTGCAGTTGCCAACCATTTTTGGAAACACAACCATGAAATTGGCCAAAGTATACAACTATTGAAACATGTACAAACAATTAATGAATTAGATATTTGGGAAAAAATTTATATCCTAAATAGTGAAACAAAAAACCTTTTGAATTTTGAGATACCACCATTAAATAGTGTTTTACAACTTATTAAAAAAGTTAAAAAATCCAACATTGATGTTGCTGAAACAAACTTAAAGAACTTAGACCCAGTTGGAATTAACCCATATGTCAACCAATCTAGTTTACTTCAGGAACATATGAGTGAGGAAGCACATCTCTCACAATCAACCAGTAACTTAAATATTGATCCAGAGAACGAGGGGGAAAAAGAAAAAATGGAATTTCATCCGCCACCACAGGTCGACAGTTCAATTAACTCACATCCAGAAGAAAAACAGTTACAACCAGTCAACACCACAGATAACCTTCAGCCATCTGTGTCCGGCCACAAAGTTCCAGTCCCAGAAGTTGGCAGCACAAATCAAGAGATAACCAAATGACAGTCACAGGAGCAGAAGTTTCTTGGAAGGTTCGGCTCTTCATCACCTCAGTAGCTGGTCAACACACAGATGATCAAAACCTGATCGAAAAGCGCTTCTGGAGAAATGAAGAACATCTCATCTGAGTGAGTACTCCTAAAAATGTTTGACAACTACTCATTTTCTATACTGTATGAGTGTTAGATTCTTGACATCAAGTCAACAAGAACTAGACTGGGACCTAGCTGGTGAGTCACAGCAAGGAATGCATCTGTGGCTCTGGCGAAATGTTCCCTACCTCCTCCCCATTTGTCATTCACCCACGTCTGAACTTCATTCATAGTCAGATTTCAATATCAACGAATGCGATTGGCGTGAAACACAGATGAGGTTCTGCCATCCTATAGTAAGCAAACTGATTATGTTTTCGTACATTCAACTGTACTTCACCTTGAAAGCAGCACCTTTTCCAATATTGTTTTATTTTTTCTTTAAATGTTCAATAACACACTGGATATAATTTCGTTGAACCCAGTCATAATCACAATGTTTATATATCTCTTTTACCTTGACATAAAATCTATGTTGCCCTATACGTATACAACAGAAAACACGGGGACATATTTTAATCCATGTATTAACCTGTCTGTCCACAAAGCGTGCCTACAAACAGGAACGGCAGAACGAAAGAATCAGGGGTCCTTTCTGTTGATGAATGGCATACAAACCTTTTCAGGCGGCTGTTATGAGAGGTACTTCAATGCAAATTTTTAATTAGCTAGAATTAGGATCAGGTATCCGGTAATACCACAAAAGTAGCAGCACTTTAAAAAATGAACAGAATTCCATTACTAAATTATTTTGTGAAACACTATTCGATTCCCGGAACCGATACTGCGCTGGGAGAAAATCCTCGTACCATTAAATCAGAGATTGAGCGCTGACCACGTCTCCCTCAGGTACTGCAACCCATTCATGAAGCCAGGGGCGGGCAGAGAAGGGGGACATAGGCTTTGGCCAGAAAAAAAGAAAATTCTGCATTACCAGGAGAGCTTCCCCCTCTTTTGTTTTACGAGGATTCATGTCCCACAATATCATTCACAGCAGATACAAAATGAAGTCTGTAAAATAGGAGGGGAAAAGCAATGGTGCCTTTTTAATATTACATATAAATATATTATTCATTATATAAAATACTGTTATGTACTACTACCAATAATAGTTTTTTCTGCGCTTTTCTAATAAGGTTTAGAGCTTCTGTTTCTAACACGCAAAATTAAATATTAGACTAAATACATGGCCCTTCTAATTAAAATACAAAAACTGCCACAAATTTTGCGAGCTAACAGCTGTTCCCTTTCAATCATATCACAAAGGCTGGTCATAATAACATTTTCTTGTCAATTACATTCTCCTATCGAAGTACACATTGCTTATATATGCAGTTTTTTTTTCTGTTTCATTCATTCGTTACTCTTTTAATTACTTTTTAAAGGAAGAAAATGCATGGCATCGTGTAAATGGCAGGCCTATCTGTAAAATCCCTTGCTTGAATTCTTGTGAAACATATTGGTATAAGAGAGCACTACACCTTATGCTTGAATGGATCATACCTATATCAGTTTATGAAAAGTCTTAAAGTGTTATTACTAAATCAGATATCAGCTTGCATATTTCATCACTTAAATACACTTTTCCACTTTCAATTTTATTAGTTTTCCACAGTGAGAATTTATAATTTGGAAACTTAATGTTATTTCTTATATAATTTAGTGTTAGGTAGTGCTTAGATAGAATTTTAAGGTATTGAATTGAGGCACATTATTCTAGAAGATCATGTTATTAAGCATTTGTTAGTTCAAGCCCTATATTTAATCCTGCAAGACCAAAACGATGACCGCTACTTACTACTACAAAGTACCAACCGCCACCATACCTTTTGGTGTCTCCACTAATCCGCTGTTGTTTGTCACTCATCACCAAGTGATTATTATGCTCCCTCTCCATAATATGCACATCCGAATCTGCCATAAACTAAACTGCGAAGCTCATTTCTTCTTCCCATAGATGGGCATTCTTGAACGTCTTTTCTTTAAAAGATACAATCTTTACAGCCGAACGCTTTTATGTTTGCTGTTAGATTCTTCTTCCTTTATAATTTCTATAGAAATGCCATTTATGTTGTGGGTCACAGAAGACTAGACAGCTGCCGGGAAGAGAAAGATAGCATTTCCAGGCAAAACTCATTGGTTGTTCTTGCTTATTGATTCGATTTGCTGATACTCATATCACTGGGACCTGGTGATATTCAGGCATTACCTGGTGGTATAGTGCCTTCGAGAAAATTCTTTATCTTTAGCTGTGGCGACTCTTGAGCTGTGGAGACCAATACTGCGCCCGCCGCTCCGATGCAGCGTTCCATCCCACAACTGATAATCGCCGACCCAATGCTGAATTGCGCTTCTCCACACCGACAGGATCGTGTTATGGAGTAGGGGAGGTCTTTGGGACCTCTCAACCTCACGTTTCCGTCGGTGCGCAGCAACAGTGTCACTCATTCATGAGCGTGGCTCCCTTATTCTGCGACCAGGCCATGTCGCTGATGAAGCTAAATCGTGTGGACTTTGAGAAGCTATTAGAGAAGGCATTTAAAGGAATTAACCCAGTAAGATAAAAAGATAGTGTTAGATAACATAATAATTGAGCAGAAATCACATTTTAAGTATTTAGGATGTAATGTCCGGAACCAAGGGGAAGCTGATATAATACAGAAAATAAATAAATTTAACTATATAACAGGCACAATAAAAAGAACATTAAAAATAAAGCAAAAAAAGGACTCTATAATAAAACCATACAAAACAATGGCAATACCAACTCTGATCTATGGATCAAAAACATGGACACCAGCAAAAAGAAATAGTACAAAATACAGTCATCAGAAATGAAATTCATAAGAACAATAGCGGGATATACCAAAATTGATAAAAAACGTAGTCAGGATATTAGGACAGAATTAAATGTAGAAGAAATAAACCATACTATTGAAAGAAATAGAAATCAATGGAAAGAACATGTTCAGAGGATGAATAATAACAGAATACAAAAAATAGCCTTAAACTACAAACCTATAGGAAGAAGAAACCAGGGAAGACCGAAGAAAAGATGGGCAGACCAATTTGGAGCCGGAACGGGTTAAACAATCCAAAGCCGTGAGGTAGCAGAAGAAGAAGAATTAGAGAAGTTCCTGCAGAGATCAGGTGGCTGCTTTTACCGTGGAGGTAGTCCTATTGCGTCACCCAGTGCACAGAATATCTCTCTACCGTCGCCGAAACTGTATGACATATAAAGGAACACGCAATTTCATCGACGTTGATCAGAGTCCAGGTTAATCCTGGTGTAGGCAATTTCCGCATCACAAATGCAACGTAAGTTTGGTTTATGTAAATTGGATTCATATTGGTTACAATTATAATGAAGTTAACTACTGCTCCTATAATTCTAGATAATCCTGCTAAGAGAAATCCTGTATAGAGAAAATTGTTAAATATGTCATAGACGTGGAACTTCAATTCGTGCGGCATTACGGGAGGCTCTTCGGGACCTATACTCCTCTGCTTAGCCCAGTAGAACAGTTCTTCTCCACTGACCAGATATTCGGGAATTTGCAAGCCAATATCGTGGAACGCCAACACTCTTTACCAGAACACCGTCACTAAATTGCCAATTATAATTGACAGCCGTATGTTTCATCTGCAAGCCCTGTGGCAAACCAGATTAAATATCCTACAACAGCATCATAATAATCGCTCAAATGAATCAAAACTTCAAGACATCATCATTTTAAGTCATCCTGAACATCAGTGCTTCCTGAGAAAGCACAAACGGTTAAATAAGGAAAAGCAAGGGAGACGACTGTACAGGGACCAAGATTGACCACCACTCTTAGCTTTGTTCATCCTATTATCACCACACAACTTCTGGGTTTAAAATATACGAGGGCTGTTCAATAAAGAATGATCATAATTCTTATACGGCCATAATTTTTGCACTAAAACACAATCTTACTATAGCGTTAGCTTAATGTGAAACAAACACGCCGTAGTAGTTTCACTTTTGGCACTCCTGGTTCCCGCCTGTGAGAACTAAGCTACTTCAGACATGTTCAGTATCGCCTACCGCTGCAATAGAGATAACACGCGAGGAACAATATGGGCTTTGAAATTCTGCTTTCGTCTATACAAATCTTCAGTTGAGGCCTATACAATGTTACAGGAGGCCTATGGAGAGTCTGTTCTTCCCTATAGCACAGCTCGAAGCCGATTTAAAATGTTTAAAGAGGGGAGACAAATCAATTTCAAAGGAAGGTGGACCCGGTGCTTTAGTTACTGCTGTTACGGATGAACGCATCAACACTGCTGCTGCCATTGTGAGAGAGGATCGACGAATTACCTTAAGATCACTTTCTGAAATACTGATCATTTCCTTGGGTGCCACCTACATGTTGGTAACAGAAACATTACATACACATGAGACGTGTTTGTGCGCGATGGGTTGCAAGACTGTTGGTTCCCGAACAAATGGACATTCGCATGCAGGTCTGCATGCAGTTAGAGTTGATGTTAGAGGAAGACCCGGAGTTTCTATCAAACGTAATCACTGCTGATGAAACTTGGCTACATCATTTTGATCCTGAGAGCAAACAGCAAAGCTCAGTGTGGAAATCTTCATCACCAACCCCCCCCCCCCCCAAAGCAAAAGTGGTTGCTTCTGTTGGGAAAGTTATGGTCATCTCATTCTTTGATATTCATGGAATGGTTTATCAGTATGTTGAACCCACACACACACATCAGTAACTGGACAATGTTACAGGGCCTGAAAACACTGCAAGTCCAGATCAGGCGCTAAATACCACATTTCCGTGAAGCAGGCTGGATGCTGCACCACGATAATGCGCGACTGCATATTGCCAATATTGTTGCTGGATGTCTTGCAAAAATAAACATGAAGTGCATCCCTCACCCTCCCTATAGTCCGTATTTAGCCCCATGTGACCCTTATCTATTCCCTAATTTGAAGAAACGCCTTCGTGGGAGGCATTATCCATCATCAGAAGCAGTGGTGAAGGCTGTGGAGGCGATTTTGAAGAATCTCTGAAAAAATTGTTTCCAGCAGGTCCTTGAAGACTGGCAGAAACGCTGGGACAAGTGCATCACATTCAGGGGAGGCTATTTTGAGAAGGGCCATCAAAATTATGAGGATGAGTAAAGAGCTACGTTGTCAAAAAAAAAATGTAATCATTCTTTATTGAACAGCCCTCGTACATAAGTAATTCGTGGTATTCACACTAATTTGTCTACTATTCTATAAACTATTGTTACAAAACCACATTCTTCTTTTTATTAATCCAGAATAACTTTCAATTCTCATTTACATATTCCTTTATTCACTGTATTAGATAAACAGATAGGCATATTTTTAAAGACCGTGTCGCTATTTGTGGCTCTGAAATTCCATGTTATTTGCATGGTCATAAGAATAAACGCCAGTAGCTACTTCCCATTTGAGAGCAGCATGATTATTTAAACATTCCAACCAATAAAATTACTATCTAGTATATGATTAAATACACAATAAATTACGTGACGTAAAATTAACTTTATGCATGTTTAACTATCTGCATCTCTTATGTAGTAAAATGGCTTTCTGCTACGGTTTACTGAGCATAATTTATGTTGACTAAGGTTTTATTTGCCATGAAAATGTTTCCTTTAAAATATGGATCGTTTTTAGTTAAAAAAAATTACATTTTACTGTTAAAAACATCATAGGTTTAGGACATCCTAATTATCGGAAATTCTCATAATAAAAGGCAGTTTGCGATTAGATATTTTCCTGAAATTTGTTGTGCCGCATCCTTAAAAGTTAAAACTTGGGTATTTTTCATTTTTCATGTTTAAGTTACGATGTTCAATTCCTTATTCGGGGCACACTTCACAAGAGTACTGCCCATGACACTACAGATTGTTACGCATAATAAAATGGACAGCTGTGTTGTGTCAACGACATATTAATTCATGAATTCCATCTCGCAGCAATTATCACAGCGCACTATGAATTTATACTCTACATGGTTAATTAATTGCACTTACCCTTAATGGCACTGCGGGGGTTATGTGGACAGCGAGTTCCTTGGCAGCCCCGCTTCTGTATAAGCGATGGACAATGTTTTCCTCCATTTTCAGGCTGCTTTTCTACGGTCCTGGAGCGGGTCATCATGCCTGTGCCGCATTCAGAGTCACACTCTGACCATGGACCCCATGCTGATACTGCACAATCCACCACTGCAACACAATAATTGCAAACTCTGTATTATTTCAGGCTATAATGCTTAAGAGTAAAGCGCAAATATTCTACATAGAGTACAAAAAGTACGTGCTTAAGTACTCGATAAATGGCATACTAAAAACAAGCTTTAACTCTATTTAAAACTGAAGGTTGTTTCCGAAGTCACGTGAAGAAACCAGCTCTGCTGTTATTTTCCATGTAGCTAGAAGCTTATCGAAAGCACTCCAAGCTCCTGTCGGTTGAAGAACCATCAGAAGCAGTGACCCGATTTGATTTCCCCCGACATTGACACTGTATTCGCATTTCATTCAGAGGAGAGGCCATCAAGTCCGCCGCATCCGAGAGAATGCGATTTCATTTGAATTAAAACGTTAATAGAACTGACTGTGTTTAATTGCTAGTGGTCCGTGACGTTCCCGTCATAAGCACGTACGTAAATTGAATTTCTCGACTTATTTACTTCCCAGGGACGGTGGGCCCTTTCGCTATAGCGTTTGGAATTTGTCGATTTACCCCATGGCAAGCTCGATACATGGTAAATGTTGCGCTCTCCCTCACACAGCTGTACAGTCGTTAGTCGTACACAATAGGACCTCAATCAACATTTTTTATTTCTATTTTGTTTACAAACGGTTAGTTTATTATCCCTAGGACCTTAAATAAAATATTATCTTGTTTATTATCGACTCTGTGAATTGCCAGGATCATATCACGCCATCAGAGTGCCGGAATTTGTCTGCAGTTGTTTGTTGTCAGTAAATCTACTGACATGAGGCTGTGGCTTTTAAGCACACTTAACCATCAGTCTGAGCCGTCTGCAGGGCTCGATTAGAATGACGCGTAATCTTTTAATTATTATATGAGATGTATTGCCAAAATTCCTTATCATTGGTGCCAGATTATGGAAATACACATTTTGTGCGCTATCTTCTAGCCATATCGCATTATTTTTACTTCATATACTACGTGTAGTAAACAACTGAAATTGTGCATTCCACTCAGAAAGAAAAATTTTGTCCAGATTTCTACGGAAATGGATGTTACGGATTTCCCAAAATAAAAGAACAAAAACAATTTATTTTTAAAAATTTCCACGATCACGATCACGATCATGTGTTTCAGCTTCTATATGTAAATATAATCTAATATGTTTAACAAATGCCGGCCTCGGCAGCGTAGATGGTAACATGTCTGCCTCACGTTCAAGAGATCCCAAGTTCGAATCTCGGTCAGGGTGAGTTACCTGGATAAGGTTTTCCGGGATTTTCCCTTATGCTCAAAGACGAATGTCAAGGGACTCTAAGCTCTATGGACCCTGGATTCATTTAAGCATAATTTCACCCATTTCATTCACCGTCCGATATGACTTGACGTTGGAAGACGTAAATTAAAAATAAATTACAACAAATGAAAAACGAAACGTTGGATGAACATCCCAGGTGGTATTTAAGTTCAGCATTTACCAAGGATTTCTCAGCAAGAACTCCGTTTTAAATGCAAAATTGTTTGCTACGTTTGCTTTCTTCCAGAGTAGTTTTCTTCTCTGTGTTAAGGTTAGCAGAGATGTTTCGTTCCCTTGAATCACAAAATATGCAACATAAATTACACCATCTGCCAGAAGACAAGTACAAATGGACAGTCAACTACATTATATAGATCTTCCGGGCTTGTAGGCCGTGGTCCAGTTGGTTTAACATCAGACGTTTCGCCGAAATCTGCGTCCGGCTTCATCAGGGTTACCAAACTTGTGAGCTCCTGAGTCCAGTCTTTGGAATGTAGTTGACGACGCCGGTCGTGAAAGCCTCAGCACTTGTGTGACAAATGGAAAGTCTTTGACTAAGGAGAGGTTTGTTAATTCAAATAATCAAACCAGCTTTTCATCGCTCCTGTTTCACATAATCTACTCTTTACTGACTTAACTCAAGCTGAATTACTCAAAAGCTGCAAACTATGATTACAAGTAAATCTACTCCACTTATTGAAGGTGATGCAAATCCTGCTTACCACTTTTGCGAAAAAGAGTTCTGCCATCATTTGTGCACTAATTCTCCTGCTGCGGGTTTGTCAAAATCACTTGTCGCGGACCAAAACACTTGTCAATCGGCAATGGAAGGCTCAAAATATATATCGTAATGAAATTATTGTTCTGCTCACCGGAGAGAATATGTTTTCACAGCATTTTCTAAACGTATGTGACCTGAATGATCTCTTCCACTCCCAGTGAAAAAAATACTGTCGCGAAGCAGTTATCTACGATAGCGCGGCTAGTGTACACAAAGAGCCGGAAAATAAAGACAGCGCAGATAAAGGACTTGCCGGCGCAGATTAAGTTACGCCTCTGAAAGGTTCGGATTTCGTCATTCGAAGTCTTGTTATTCCAGAAACATCTAGTGATTGTACGGAACAGTCTGCTTCTTGTGTGTCCCAGAAATCCCTCGAATTTATGAATGAGATATGTCAGAGATTGTGACACGCCAGCGGATACTTGTAAAACGAGTGTGAGTAGCGAGAGGTAAGCAGAGATTACCTGAGAGTGTTGTTGTAACGAGAGCTGATGTAAACTGAACGCTGTTATTGTCATCGACCTTGATAGACTGTGTGTATGTGATGTAATGCTGTAACGTGACAATTGAACAGTGCATTTCCCTTTGGGGCTCAACAGGTTTCTTCATTCTTTATTAAAGAAAGCAGAAATATCCTGTATCTCAGCGAATGGTAATGCCTTGTTCTCTCACACAGCTTACAGAAAAATGAATCCTCTCACAATTAACAAAAATTCACTGCTTTAAAAATCACTCTATGCGCTAACCATTGGTGAAGGTTAATGTTTATTCATTGAATATGCTATCTCTCTATAATTTTATGAATGGTAAACTGGATTAAACTAGCAGTGTACAGAAATGTGGTGATATAATGCGCATCGATTTGTGTTGGAAAGGAAATTTCAAACCCGTATGTCAAACACATTGAACCAATACTCGATAGACGCATTTGGGCTGGTGTGACAAGGAATGTCTTTAATTGCCATTCCTCCCCTTTTCGCACACTTGCCTTGTTCATATATTTTTGCATGTGCTTCGGAGGACTTTAATTCAATACAATAAAAGATTGGATTCCATAGGATGTGTGAATATTCCAAGCCTTCTTCCAGTATTTAAATAAATTAAACCATTACAGGAATAGGAGGTGATTGCATGTTTCCGTGCAGCCGACTGCATCTTCCTTACTAAACACTCTCTTAAAACTAATGCTTATGATTATATAATTTGATATGGAGGCATTTTCACCCCCAAACTAAACATTAACTATAACAACTATAACTTAAACATTTGCATCCCCAAAATTCGGGAACTACTTGCAATGATTCAAGATTTTGGTAGACTCTTCACGTGTCTGCAGAAAATGTGCACAAACAGATGAACATATAAAATAAGACCTGAAGCTTTCCTGGCGACGAATATGCTCACTTTCTCCTAGGACAGCCAGTCAGGTGAAAAGATGATTAGATATCAATGTTTCGGGAGTGTGCATCTCTCCCATCATCAGGATATTTATAAAATGTTATAACAACAAATGAAATACTGGATATGACACAACTATAAACAAAGACAAAACACTATCACAATTCGCATTACTGAACAAAAACTGTTTTCAGTAAATTAAATGCCAGGTCAGGAGATGACTTGAGTATAGAAAATTGTGTCAAAGAAACGTAACTACTTAACTTGATTATCAAGCTGTATTGATCTTTGCTTCTTAATTCGACGGGTTTCCATTTTTAAGGCTCAAGGAGGAGGTGAACTGAAATCCAGTATCACGATTAAGCGTGCTCCTTTCAGAGGAAATCGTCAAAGCCTCCTTAATTCTCCGCTCCCAGTAACTGTTGCATTTTGCCAAGATGGTCGTCGCCCGAAAATTGGCTCTATGGTCGTTATCAAAACAATGCTCTGCCAGTCCAGACTTCTCAGGTTGCATTAAACGAATGCTCCGTTCATGTTCGATTATTCTAGTAGCGCTGGTCCTTCCGGTTTGTGCTATATACAGTGTTCCACATTCACAGTCTGTCTTTCGCTGGTCTCTCCGGAGGTGGCTTGTGGATGGTCCTGATGTTGTATTTGGCGAGAATTCTGCTGTTTCTGCTGGATAGATTGCCGGTAAACGGGATGCAGGCTGTGGCGGTAGGCTTATCTGACGCTTGCTGTATTACAGGTTTTCCCTTCTTAGCTTTGGTGATCGAGGCTTCAACGTCATATTCGGAGTAGCCGTTTTGACGGAAAGTGAGTATCAGGTGCTGCAATTCTTGTTTTAAGTGGCTGGGATCAGAGATAGCCAAAGCTCTGTGGGCCAGTGTATGGCCAGTGAATCATCTTTTCACCTGGCTGGCTGCCCGAGAAGTAAGTGAGATGAACATATTTTGTGCAGTGTATAAGACTAAAAAGTGAGAGAGAAGCCCTTCTGAAAAGTGTAGTAAGGTTAGAGGGCGATGGCCGATAGAGAACTGTGAACTGATAGGAACTTTTAATAAAGAATTCCTTAAATTTGTTAACAGTTTAAACTTTGATAATTTACAGCAAACATAGCATTGAACGTAAACCACAAACGTTGTGAAATTATGTGTTGACACTGTAGTACTTCGAATCTAAATGTAAAATTAGTGAACACCATTGCATGTAGTATTACATAATAAGTACTGGAGAATATGGAAATAAACAACAGCGCAACAACCCCCAAACTAAAACACCGATAAAGGATATTCATTTTAAGGAAACCTTGAACAGCTATCACTAAAAGGGTCTCGAAACCTTTTAGCCTTAGAGAATGAACCATGAAACACTCACGTTTAACTATATTGATATACAAGATAGAGGGCTTTAGCAGAATAAAAATAGAGACGGGAGAGAATGTTACTGAATAAGAAACCGATAAGAGTCAGACCTATCACCTATTCCTGTCTAAGGAAAACAGACGCGAGAATTGCCTTTGTTCCATCCCTTAAAGTACCTGCTTCCCCCCCCCCCCAGTACTTGGTTTATAGGAACAGTTGAACGCTTATGTGAAATACGCCATTACAAGAATGGGCAGCTATCATCACCTTCCTTTGCAGCACAGCTATCCTTAATGTGATGTCCTCAATATCGATTTCCAGAGAGATAATGTTATGGTACAAGTAGCCAGATTGCACATTACAGAAAGCTGCTAATGTTGATTTCCTGGAGCGATGAAGCGGAAAAGATCTTCAAAGATTTTACCTTTAGCTTTGCTAAACTCGTTAGAATATGGACCATATCAAATGCTCTATAAAGTTATATTTAGAAATTAGTGCAAGGTTTGTTGCGAGACTAAGCATCCACGATTTATTTCACAAACGCTTTCCTGCTTATTAGCCCTTTTTTTTCAAATTTTCAAGTATTAAAAGTACTAGTACATTTTGGAGTTTATTTTTGAAACAAAGGCTTATTGGGGAGAGGGGCGCTTGTTTAACCTCAAGATTTTAAAATTATCTCAAGTGTATATATGTGAGAACCCATTTGAGCTAATGAGTATAAAACTAGTAGAAAGAACTATAATTACTTATAGATTAAATTACAATTTTTAACAGCTAGAATAGTTTACAGCTATTTTTTCCGGAGTAAGATTACTTTTGCACATTGGATAATTAAAGGCTTCAATTCCAAGAATAATTAGTTACAAGTATGATAATTATATTTATTTATCGTAGCTTAAGGGTTAATTTACTAAATTAATTATTTAATTGAGTAAAAACTGAAAACTTCCTGAAAAATTTAATTATCACGGAATTACATTTTAATAACTATTGTTAAGCCATCTAACTTTTCTATTTCTATGCTCCGATTCTGAAGTTATCACAAGTACTTACGTGATTCAATAATTAGAGGCAACATTTGAATTATCAACAAATAAAACATTTTTGGAGCGATCACATTATTGAAGTGCTTAGAAGTAATCGCCTCCAACATGAACTCGCCCCCATATATCAGGAAGCCCTACTGCTGCTATAATTGCCTGTCTGGTTCTAAAGCGACCGTTTTGCGAAATTCCAGCACTAATATCATATTCGCAATTCATTGCGTCGACGCTCATCAAAAACGTGGAGCGTCGTTAACAAACAAAATATTTATTCAAATATAATAACTTGTAACAAATAAACTTCATTTATCTTAAGAAAAATTATGTTGATTTTTCTTATTAGTTGAATTAGTTGAAGTTGAAATCCATTTCACGAACTCTTGTCCGCGTTTTCAGTCAAAGAAAACCATAGCAGAAAACAAATTCGTCATTAAGGAAGTTACTATGTTATGTTTTTTCAGCATTATCAAAATCTGACAACGAAACAAACTTAAGAACAGAATCACCAGCTGGTAGTTGAAACATTTATCAGATAAATTGGCCGTAGCAGATAATTTTTGGTCATTTAACCATAGCATAATTCCTGAAGTTAAATTATTAAAACAATTAAATGTCCCGATAGACTAAATGGTTTTGGAAAAGATATTTTTTAAAAAAAAAAAATTAAACATCGTGTGATGCATTTTGAAATACCAGCAGTTGATTCTGTTTTTAAGTTTGTTTCATTTTCAGATTTCGGCAACACTTAAAAAACATAACGTAGTAACTTCCTTAAGGAAGAATTTGTTTTCTCCTGTGGTTTTCTTTAATTGAAGACGCGGACAAGAGTTCGTTAAATCGATTTCATCTTCAACTAATTCATCTAATAAGAAATATCAATATCATTTTTTTCTTAAGGCAAGGCTACACTGAAAATTCGCCGAAAATGTTGATAATCAGAGAATTTTCTTTTTTGGCACTTTTGGTAGCTTACAGTATGTAGTAACAGATGGCATGCTATTTTTATCATTTTCACCACTTTAGGCCATCACGTGACATTTAAAGAGACCTTTATTAATTGTTAAAGGTAACAATTATGACTTTAAAATTCATTTTCTGAGAAACTTTTTTCTAACACTTTTCAGTATACAAAATGCCCCACGCGTCAAAGTTTTCCATTTATCTTGGTGAAACTTACAGGATGGCTCCATAATATGTAAATAAGAAACTTTACATTCCCCTGTTTTGTTAATGCTCATGGTTTGAAAATTATATAGTGTTAAATAATAAAATAAGTTAATATTTTCAAAATTTTGAGAGCTAACACGTGGAAAATATTTTAGAACAAATGCTAAAAGAGTATTCCAAAAAATAAGAATGTAGGTCTTTAAAAGTTGCTCTGTACTAGCCAAAAACAAAGATTCAACTTAAAATCTCAAATTTTTGACGCGTAAAACATTTTTAATTTTTACAATATTTTCACAAAAAAATAATAATTACTTAACTATTTGGTGTAGCAAACATAAAAATTTGCATGCAAGTTTAAAATGATACTCTAATTACATGGCTAAATTTTCATAATGTTAGGTTTACTATTATAGAATTTGGAATTTTCAGTGTAGCCTTGCCTTAAGATAAATAAAGTTTATTTGTTACATATTTATATTTGTATAATACTTATTGCTTCACTGTAACTAGCTTCATTTTCTACGTAAACAAAATATTTACTTTCCCAAGCTTTCATAAGTAGTCACGAAACTGGATGTTTTCATAAGCTTTTTATTATATTTATGTGCGAGTGCACCTTCTCAGATTGGGAGTTTTTGATGCCTATTCTTTTGGATAATAAATATTTGTAACAAAAATGAATCTTCGTACCATTTTGTTTTGATAATGAGAACCAACGTTATACAGATTTTCGTTCACACTTACTTGCAACTTGGCTACTACTTGTTTGTAGCAAAACACAAGTAAGCCGTTATGTTAGATATTTAAGGTACAATTTTAATGTTTGTGGAAGGTACTCTGATGCCAGACCTGTTGAAATGCCCGATCCTCTCCCAGCAGTGTTGTACTTTGATATAATCGATTCCAGTAATTCCGACCAGCCAGTCTCTCGAAAGCTGCACAACCGACAATACTCACACAATTTGCCATTCAGAGTTCTTCCACTTCAGAAACCGGCTGAATGTTGCCTCGGTCTGAGGTAAAAAAGACAAAACGAGTTGAATATAACAAGCCAGACTCGCATTCAATCCGTGTACCTAGTTTTGGGTAAACAAAAGTTGTTGCTGACGGGTATGTTGTAGCGTCTGTGGCTAATTGGAAAAGTGCTTAGGATGTGCTGCTTTCAAAGAGTGTAACCCTTCCGCAGCTCTCAAAAGGTGACACCGTAATTGGGAAGGGCTTCTTGGAAACAGAATGTCGATGGCCCTGAATATTTTCCTCTCTCATCGTACCTTTTCACACAGCAACTTTACATTTGTCAGCTAATTAAACCGCTCTTAATTATTTCCTAAAGTAGCAAAATAAAGGGGATCATTTCACTCCAAGTAACAGGAAGAGCAATAATATAGCAACATCTATAAAGTAAACGCACAATTGCTTCCAAAATATTAATCAACCAACATAATTTAAATGAATGTGATCTTTCAATTGAAATATTTAACTGAATAAGAAAGAAATAATATTTTGGAAACTTCGTATTTCTACAGCGATCATATTGGATATGGCACCAATTCCCTCTACCTTGAATACTTTCCATGTTGAGTGCGATATGAAACCGTACTCTGTCTCACCTATATAGAACTTACTTATTGTCATAACCTAATGAGGCAGCATAACTAGAGTTGGGAAGACATTCAGCTAAGATCAAATTATCTTACCGGTAATGAAATATTTGTAGCCAATTTGGAGGAAGGTAATATTATTAATAAATATTTTCTCCTGCAAATTGTAAACAAATGGGAATGGTGGTAAGCCATTTTAACTACTTGGGAACTGATGTTAGTTATGACAAAGAATATGATGTCTACAATGAAATATGCAAATTTCAAAGAGTGTGTGGAACAATAAATAGAAATTTAGAAACAAAATACGTAAAGAAACAAAATTAAAGTTCTACAAGGTTATGGCTGTACCTATACTGACATACGGAAGTGAGACTTGGACGTTAACTAAAAAGCAACAGAGTAAAGTACAGGCTTCAGAAATGAAATTCTTGAGAAGTGTGAAAGGATGCACGAAGAGGGACTTAATAAGAAATGAAAATATAAGAGAAGAGCTGGACATTTTTAATATGAATTATAGATTAAAAGATCTGAAATTAAAATAGAAGGAACATGTTGAAAGAATGCCAGATAATAGACTTACAAAACAAATATTACAGTATCATCCTAAAGGTAGGAGATCGGTGGACAGACCCAGGAAACGATGGCTGCAGGACTTCGAAGGCGGAACAGGCATTTGATTGCCTATGCCATGAAGTGAAGAAGAAGAAGAAGCAGAAGATGATGATGGCAAGGGTCTTGGACACAAAAAATAAGTGATTTGATGGAACAGATAGGTATGCGATATATTTGGAGGAATGGGGAGTATTGGTATTCATGCTTTTGTAAAGAAATAGAATTAGGATTAGAAGATATTTATAGTCAAGTAATTTTTGCTACTACAAGGGAGAAAAGCCATCGAGGAGATATAGGGAAACAAAAACAGATGACGGAGAGAAAAATACATAGATGTGTGTAATAAGCTAGAGCGAGAAGGATTTGTTTGGAGCGAAGAGGAGACAGAAATTTGAAATAAAACATTAGATACGATAAGGATAAAGGGAAATGCTCAATGTATAGGTATGTGTGTAGTGTTTAACGCCCGCTTTTACTACATACGGCACCGCATGCGATGACACTGATGATACATGAGATGAAGATGGAGCACCGGTGGAATGAGATGGCGGGGGAAACCGGAGATCCCGGAGAAAACCCGCCCCAGCGCCGTGTTGTCCACCACAAATCTCACTTTGCGGTCACCTGGGATCGAACCCAGGCCACCTTGGTGAGAGCCAAGTGGTCTAACCACTGAGCCACGGCGCGGCCGTGCAATGTATAGGAAAATGACACATAGTGGCATAGTAAACAAAGGTATGGAGAGAATAAATTCGGCAACAAAAAGTAATAGGTTTAAGGAGGGGGATAGGTATTACTAATTAGGAAAATGTCTGTAAAAGGAGAAAATAATGTAAGAAACGTATGTGATAACTTGGCAAAGTCAGAGAGATGTGGTTATCAAAAATAAAGGCTGGAGAAACGGGAACAAGGGATGTAAGAGAGAATAGGGTCATCAATATACGACAAAACAGGGTTTGTATGCGTTGAGAGCGGTATTTAAGGCAAGCAGGTAGGAAGGTATATACTGCGTGGGAATAAGAAAGAAAGTTTGCTATGTGTTACGAATGTGTTAGTGCTAATGGATTAATGAATATATGAATGTATGAAGAAAGATGAGAAATAAACATTCATATTCATACTTATTGCTGAACTTTGGCAAGGTTTTGCTCGTTATTCGGTCATTCATTCCCCTCTGCATTCATAGAAAATCAGTATTATTCTGATGTAATAGCGTAAGAAGACAGTATTTCGAGACATGTATTAACTTTCGCACAATTTATGTTACACATTTCCTATGTGCCCATAAAGCTACCACAAAGTAGTTCCAGTTCATAGGCAATCGCAGGGCATGAGGTATTATAAAATCAGATTCTTATGAGCTGTATGACAATGAACAAATTAATTACAGTTATTGCGGAGCAACTGTATAAAATCTATCTCAGTATCAAATAGAATGAATGTCGCACATAACCGGATGTTCAGAATTCTTGCATGATTTATTCTCTTATTGACAATGTGCTAACATTATGCTTAAATATGCTAACATTGTCAGTGTCCTAGCTAGACGACTACGATCAAGTCAATTCATGACTGTTCTGCGTCATTAAATAATAACAGTAATAAAGCGACTTCATCAATTTAACATAGCTGGTAACCCGAGAAGTCTTAATAATAAATCACCTTTACAAGTAGAAAAACATCGTGTAATGTGTGCGCGCGCCTTCAAACTTGGTGTATAAGTTTAGTAAGTTTAAAAGAAACATACGAAGATTTCGCTCACTTTCTTCTCGGGCAGCCAGCCAGGTGAAAAGATGATTATATATCAACGTTTCGGGAGTGTGCATCTCTCCCACCATCAGGATATTTATCAAATGTTATAACCACAAATGAAATACTCGATATAACAACTATACGCAAAGACAAAACACTATCAAAATTCGCATTACTGAACAAAGTACTGTTTTCAGTAAATTAAATGCCAGGTCAGGAGATGGCGTGAGTATGGAAAATTGTGTCAAAGAAACCTAACTATTTAACTTGATTATCAAACTGTATTGATCTTTACTTCTTAAATCGACGGATTTCCAATTTTAAGGCCGGTTTTCAAGAGGAGCGGAAGTGAAATCTAGCATCACGTTTAAGCGTGCTCCTTTCAGAGGAAATCACCGAAACCTCCTTAATTCTCCGCTCCCAGTAATTGTTACATTTTGCCAAGATGGTCGTCTCCCGAAAATTGGCTCTATGGTCGTTATCAAAACAATGCTCTGCCAGCCCAGACTTCTCAGGTTGCATTAAACGAATGCTCCGTTCATGTTCGATTATTCTAGTAGCGATGGTCCTTTCGGTTTGTCCTATATACGGTGTCCCACATTCACAGGGAATGCGGTACACTCCCGGAACTTGGAAGTCCAGTTTGTCTTTCACTGGCCTCAACAGATGTTTAATGTTCAGAGGTGGCTTGTGGATGGTCCTGATGTTCTACTTGGCGAGAAGTAAGAGAAGTAAGACCGATGACGGGAAACGAGATACCAGCACGAATCTTGCTATATATGTTGCCGCAATTTTGGGGCATCGAAACCCACAACGGAGGAATCCTGCTACATATGTCGCCACAACGTGGGGATCATAGCATCTTCCACATCGTATCATCTCCCCAGAATAAAAAAAAAATGATTTTCACCACGCAGGGTTTATAGTTAGTCGTCTTCAATCATCGCATGTGTAGCAGAATAGAAATCCTCCTACATACTCCAGATCTATAACCACGTTACAAGGGAATTCTGTAGACAAAATTGCAGCGTTGCACTTCTGAGGGACTTATACCATCAAATTTGTGGCGAGACTTTCTTGGATTTGACAGGAGGAGTTGCTTCAGAGGATATATATATATATATATATTTATATATTTATTACATGCCGGATAGATTGCCGGTAAACGGGATGTAGGCTGTAGCGGTAGGTTTATCTGACGCTTGTTGTATTACAGGTTTCCTTTTCCTAGCTTTAGTGATCGAGGCTTCAACGTCATATTCGGAGTAGCCGTTTTGACGGAAAGTGAGTCTCAGGTGCTGTAATTCTTGTTTTTAGTGGCTGGTATCAGAGATAGACAAAGCTCTGTGGGCCAGTGTATTGAGTACTCCTAGTCGTTCATATACGAAGATTTTTTCAAAAGAAATCCTGACATCTCAAAATATTCTAAAATGGAAATTTTTATTTTCCCATTAATTGCTTTAACGACAAAATTGCCATATGTTTAAAATATTTGTATGAACAATAAAACAATTTGAATATTTTTGGAATTGCCTCTCAGGTTCCTCTTCATTCTGAATGACTTTTGTCTAACTAATAAACGTATGAGATAGCTTAAAATCCTAGTGCACAAAAAATTAAGATATTATTAAAGCACTGTACTCGCATTTGTTTTTCTGTGTTCTTATGTAGTTAACAATTTGCCAGGCATTATCTGTTATGGTTTAAAGTTTTATACTTTTCTCTAAAGGGAACTAATTCGTTTCTTTCTTCTTATTCCCATAGTACCTATCTGGAAGTATAAAATGAAACAAGTGCAACAAACATGTATTTCGATTAACATGAAATATATGCTGTAAGTGTTTGAAAGAGGAATTTGTGCCACAATATGAGCATATAACATATGCAACACAACAGGTTTTTAAAAATATATCAGAAAATGTCACTTCAGAGCTGCTGAATTTTATCTGCCAGTAACAGCACTAATCCTTTTCAGCTGTCGCTCTATTTTAATACAGGCTTAGGTAGAGAGCCCTAACGAACAAGACCTTTGAATGTGCAACGCAGACCGCGATCCATTATTGTCCAGGGTTACCTAGTGCCCGGGAGACAGCTTTTCAACTTCAGGTTACCGCACTACTTAATTGACAACATGGGTGAACCTGCGCGTGCTTTTTTAACAAAAGTAAAACGGTAAACAGACGGAGCAGACGTTAATAACGGGGGTAAATGAGCGACTAACGATACTGCGCTCTACTGCTGAACATCAGCAAAGCGTAACCCATATCACCGCCTCTGTTGAGACTGCAGACTTAACGAGGACGACGCAGCCAGGGAGAAACATGGAGAAAAAATGGCTTATGACCTTACATTTTCTTGCTAGCGCTGCTCTGACATAGAACTGAGAGAGAGGTTAAAATAGTGAACTCTAGGCAGAATAAATCGCTTTAAGTGAAGCTATATGTCAATATTCAGTCAGAGAAGAATGACTTATGAATCATAACTATCCTAAATCATTATCATCCATTAAAGTCAGAGTGTAGGTTTCCGACACCATATTCAGCGTAGGATTAAATTCTGGCCTGAGGATTCATTCTGAACTATGTAATTTATGAACTTATATCAGCATTGTTTGTAAATACTATTTTGACTCTAAAACAAATTGGATGTACGCACTCAATCTGAACGTATACTTCCTTAACATTTCAGTAAGCCTGATAACGTTTATTATAATGCACTAATGAGCTTACCATATGATAGATTTCGTGACTGATATCGTAGACGTCGCCAGAAACTTCGTCGCCTATCGCAGGCATGGCTCATAAGGTGAGAGGGTGGTACTGCTTCACCAAATGTTCTATACTGCCAAAATTTGTGTAAATGCATCTTGTTGGCTCCTACGGTCATCTTTGCGCTTGCCTAACACCTAGGAGGACATTTTAATACGCTGTTCTAGCGATTCCAGCCACACTATAGCTTTTAAGTCCTATCGCAGTTGTTTATTTCTGTACTACTTGTGTAGAGCAGGGAAAATATTGCATTCTACCATAGAATTCTACACCGTGGTATCATTGAAATACATGTTTCGAGGTCTACTGAATAAAAACAGCCTTTTTACGGAAAGATCTGTAATGTACCTATGACTTCTATGTGTGTGTGTGTGTGTGTGTGTGTGTGTGTGTGTGTGTGTGTGAGAGAGAGAGAGAGAGAGAGAGAGAGAGAGAGAGAGAGAGAGAGAGAGAGAGAGAGAGAGAGAGCACTTAACTAAAAACAAAGTCGGTTATATACCAAACTTGGTAATTAAGTTCAGCATCTTTCAAGAACGTGACAGGAAGGTTTTCAAGAAAATCCCCTACAAGAGAGTATCACTTATTTGGAATATTTTTTCCAAAGGTTTTATTTTCTCAACCATGACCCTAAATATTTTCATTAAATATCACTTTTTAAGATATTTTCATTGCAAATGAAATGTAGACGAATATCTTGAATTTTCTGGAAAATTCTGTGCTAGAGAACTTTTGCATAAATCAGAAATTCTATTATACATATACACATGTCCTTGGACGAAAAAATATGAGAGATCTGGAAGCGTATGTTTTTCTAAAATCACATTGTTTCCTCGGCCGATTTACAATATGTCATGGAACGCGTCTCTTTGGCTTTGTTCTACTGAATCCTCTCATAATTGAGTCCCAGTTACAAAACGTCAACTGATAGCCGAGCAATTGTAGACAATTATATAGGAGCTAGACCTACAAAGGTTCGATTCCCGACATTATTTTGATTTATTTTTATTGTTGAAATACGAAATGTGTATTACACACATTGTAATATAACTTCCAATTGCCAAGGTTTACTCGATTTTATAGCATTGATGCTCAAACATAAAAGTTTAAATATTCTACTCTGTTTTTAAACGAACTGAAATAAATGTTTTATTCCTGTATGTAAAATCAAATAAAAATGTAAATTAACTTAGAATCGAGTGATAGACCCTCCGTTTCTATTACTGTCGTCATTCTGCGGGACATGGATGAGAAAAAATGCTTAGTGAAAATATTCACGAGTGGCCACTTCACTTTATATGGCATCACCACTCATAACAGATGAATAAGCCCGAGTGTTTACACAATATTAAGGAAATTTTCTACTAACACCGTATTAATTTTGAAAACGACAATAATTTTGTTTAAAATATTATAATTTACCATCTGCAAGAAAAACATAAGGCATTGATATTAAAGTAATAATATTAATAATAATAATAATATTAATAATAATAATATTAATAATAATAATAATAATAATATTAATAATAATAATAATAATAATAATAATAATAATAATAATAATAATAATAATAATAATAATAATAATAATAATAATAATAATAATAATAATAATAATAATAATAATAATAATAATAATAATAATAATAATAATAATAATAATAATAATAATAATAATAATAATAATAATAATAATAATAATAATAATAATAATAATAGTAATAATAATAATAATAATAATAATAATAATAATAATAATAATAATAATAATAATAATAATAATAATAATAGTAATAATAATAATAGTAATAGTAATAATAATAATAATAATAATAATAATAATAATAATAGTAATAGTAATAGTAATAATAATAATAATAATAATAATAATAATAATAATAGTAATAGTAATAGTAATAATAATAATAATAATAATAATAATAATAATAATAATAATAATAATAATAATAATAATAATAATAATAATAATAATAATAATAATAATAATATTAATATTAATATTAATAATAATAATAATAATAATAATAATAATAATAATAATAATAGTAATAGTAATAATAATAATAATAATAATAATAATAATAGTAATAGTAATAGTAATAGTAATAATAATAATAATAATAATAATAATAATAATAATAATAATAATAATAATAATAATAATAATAATAATAATAATAATAATAATAATAATAATAATAATAATAATAATAATAATAATAATAATAATAATAATAATAATAATAATAATAATAATAATAATAATAATAATAATAATAATAATAATAATAATAATAATAATAATAATAATAATAATAATAATAAAAGAACCATACACATCAAAATTTCGAACTCATGTTAGTCCATTTACGAGACACATGTGTCTTACAGCTCGGCTACCATGGATACGGCCAAACCGCAAAGCATCTCCCTATCTACCTCGCAGTTTTGAAATGAAGCCAGAGTAGTATCAAAGCCTTGGGAACGCAGCGTCATTGAATGCTTCCGATGTTTTCCGAATCTAACTTTGTTTCTGGTAGCTGCTCTCTCTAGTCTAAGTTTGTGTATAGAAATATTTATTACTCAAAAAATTAGATCTGGTTGAAACACAATTTGTCCGATACTTTTCTTTGTGAAACGAACCATTTCAGAGATATTCCTTTTATTTGTCTAAGCATTCAGGTATAACGTTCTTACAGAAGTTGGAACATAAGAATTATAATCACTAATTTGTAAATAAATGGTACGAGAAGAATCAAAATGGAAGCGGTAAACTTAAGGGGCTTACACTCATTCCATTGCCGAAAGGACAGTGATCCTTCAGTGTTACTTTGATGTAGTAGCAAAGCATAATTACTTGCAGTTTAGATGATATTCTATAATTGAAAACGTAGTTTTCTTTTATCGTCTACGTTGCTCAAAGAAAATATAACAAAATGATTTCATCGTCTGTCTATATGCCAAGGCAGCATGGAACAACTGTTTTGTCATTGCCATTTTTGGCCCCGTGCCATAATGAATCAATTATGCACGATACTGAATACAATAATAACCTGTTTATAAAGTTAAGATTAACTAAAATAATCATACTGTACATGGTGATTAATGTCTTAAATCTAGCACCTGAGTGAAATCGAGAACGCACCCATTCGTTTACGGTTGGATTTGGGGTTTGTTTTGCTCAGTTTTACACAGATTGCTAGAACTCTACTTGTCCGACTCCATGAGATACTCCAGGACAAAGACTTTCAAAATAGTTTGGAACAAAGCCAGGGTCTTCCTGCAAGGCCATGGTTTTGCGAGGGAGAATATACGAGATATATCATTGAAGCAAAACCATTTGCAGGTTGTGACAGCTGGAACTACATGACATGCATTTTTGGCAGTGGAAAAGTTATGAAGTTTCTGGAGTTAAATTGTGAAGCATCATTGATCAATACGTTAGTAGCAAGCAGAATGGGAAACGTTACATTCCTTTCTTGGGAAAGACACAGTCTTTATTATTATAAACTTTTACTTGGACTAAACGTAATCCGAGATGCTGCACTTTATTAATAGAAGTGCTTTGACACTTCCAGCAAGGAAGTGCGCTATAAGCTTTTATACGGAACTGCGTTCGAATTGGGTGTCCTACTCGACAGAAATTTGAGGCGTATCGACCTTCAAGTGACCAGCGCTGCAATCGTCCCTTATCGGGCTTTATCTGGTCGATTACAAGAGTGAAATCTTAGTAAGTTGATGTACAGTAAGTTACGAAACACAAATAGAGCGATTGGAAGCTGCGTGTGTCTATATGATATGCTTTCTCGCAAGTTGACACGTGCTGTCCAGAAGACATGAACATATCAGAACAGAAATGTGTGTAGTGTTTAACGCCCGCTTTTACTACATACGGCACCGCAGGCGAAGACACTGATGATACTTGAGATGAAGATGGAGCACCGGTGGAATGAGATGGCGGGGGAAACCGGAGATGCCGGAGAAAACCCGCCCCAGCGCCATGTTGTCCACAAATCTCACTTTGCGGTCGCCTGGGATCGAACCCGGGCCGCCTTGGTGAGAGCCAAGCGGTCTAACCACTGAACCACGGCACGGCCATCAGAACAGAGTATACATACATGGACTCAACGTGTATGTGCGATAAGCTGAGGTAAACATCTGTGTTGCGAATTCTTCTAGATGCACTTTCTAACTTTGCCATGTAGTACCAGCTAATAAGGATCACAGTAGAGAAACTAAAGACTTGCTATCATGGTGATGGTCAGCAGCTCTAATTCTTGTTTCACATAAGCTTGTCCTGTATCTCTAAATAGTCACATGACCTTATCACCTCTCACTGGTTGCTATTGTAGTATAGACTTGTGCAGTAAAATTAGTTCGTTATTTAACATGGTAATATATATTTATATGTTGGAAGAGAATTGTCAAATTTATATTTTCGTTACTGTTTGAATAAATATATTACACAACAGAGTTGGTTTACCTGAAATGCATGTTAATTCTTAAACGAAGTAAGGAGGAGCTCTTTCACATGGCATGATAGCACGTGATTTAGCGGTAGTGATGATATATTTGTTTATATGACTTATCACTGACCTTGTTTTGAACTGGATTAGTCATATATTGCCATTAGAAGGTGTGTTGTGCCGAATGCGATAGCTAAATTATTTTATTGATCGTCTATTGCGCTTGTACTTATTATATGTACAATGGCAGGGTCTACCGCCAGCTTTTCGCTGAAGCACCGCAATGGAAAACCTTTACAAAGCGGCGAAGAAAATTTTGGTGCATGTGTTTAATGCACTCACAGAAAAGAATCCGTCTTTTTCAGTGAGAGAAGTCGAACAGCTGTGCTCTGAACTTACAGGTGTGAGTGTTAGATCCGTAGGAACATCGCGACATGAAACTGAGACAACAGGAAAACTTACCACTCCAGGGGCGATATTGCTGTGTGGCGAAAACGTTATTTAAGTACAATCAGATTGTACCGGGATACAAGTCGCAAAGTGTACTACCTTGACGAGACTTGGTGAATGAAGGACACACGACAAGTATGGCGTGAAACGACTTTTAAGACTGAAAGACAAGCATTTTTGCAAGGTATGTGTGCTGGTTTTAAAAAATCACAGTGGAAAAGGCCGAAGGCCTTTCATTATAAACTTGTTTCAGTTTTACTGCTCATTCATTCAGTTTTAACTTGCTCAGTTTCATTATGAACTTTTATTTTTGCATGCCTTCAGTTTGCAGTTTATTTTACTGATAGAAATGTGGTCTGGTGTTGGTACAGAAGGGCCCGGCTTACAGGCTAAATATTTACATATGATTTACAATTGTGTGGGTTTTAACTATGATTGTTTTTCACGTTTCCGCAAAACCCATTCGACGGTCTTATTTCGACCCCCGAGAACAGCTTAGCTTAGTGTATTTGCATGCCTTCATATTCATGGCGTTTACTGCAGTTTTAAATGTGACGGGAAGGCACCGCCTATGGCCTATGGCGCGAAACCATTAGCCAATTAGGGTAAGGGGGAAGGTAGTTGCATGCAGAGTGATACATGTCAGCGGAGCAAAGTTTTATGAAACAGAGATTAGTTGATCTGTGCACTACGTTCCCATAAGACAGAAAATGAGGAAGAAATTGAAAGACAGAAGATTAAACATAATAATATAAACATGCTTCACCAGCATTCCTAGGTTATTAGGCGGCTACTGTGATGAGTGAGTAAAGTCGGGGATTAAGATGGAGAGAGAACCTTTGGTTGACGAACTGGATTCCTAAATCTGATAGTCTTGTAAGTCAGCCACTGCACAAAAGTCTTCTTTGTATCTCAGGGCTGATATCAACAACTGATGTTAAACAAGCTTGATTTACTTGTTACAGTATTATTTTGGTAGTGTTGGCTCCCCAACATTTAATCAACATTCTGGCCTGAAGTCATAATTATGTTTTGATTTAACCTACGCATCCCAGGTGCACGTCAAGCTCTATTAAGCTGCGTTCAGTGTGTGTTTAATGTAGTACATTTCCCTGCTCTGAATGGTCTCATTACGAGGTTTTTCCATCGATAATGTACTAAGTTAATTTCGGTGTGCCGACTGAACACCTTCAAATTGCCTATAGTCCCGTTTTCTTAAATAATTAAGGTTGTTCCCGTTCTAGAAGGTTTTGGTTCCAAAAATATCTGCCATGTTTTGTTTTTAAAGCAAGACCGTTGGTACGTTCATCCATCATTTAGAATATATTATTTGCACCTTCTTTGCTATTCAAGAATACGATGAAATCATTTTATTGCGAACAAAAGTTTCGCGGATATACTGAAGGTTGAAGAAACTGGAACAGTGACCACCTTGTTCTTAACATTTCCTGGAGACACTTGCCCCAATGCTTCTTCATTCTCAAAATTCACAGTACTTCTTCACTATTAAATATATATTGTCGCGAACACGATAGCGAAAAGGCGGCCTGGCACACAATAGACAGATAGGTTTCACGGAGATAACGAGATTGCATAAACAGATAGTGCCGACAAGCAAGATAACTGAGTCAAAAGCCACGCAGGGTACATTAAGTTACGTTTCTGGAAGGTGATAGAATGTTCGAATTATGTAACCAGATGCTTTGTTTCCAGAAACGTCTAGTGATTGACAGAACAATCTGGCAATCATGAATGGAGATATAAAACGGATTGTGACACGCTAGCAGGACAGTTGTGGTTGTGAAACAGTTGTGAAATGAGAGATAGCCAGCTAAGCTGTGTTGTTGTAACGAGAGCTAAAGATGTAATCTGCTGTCACTGTTTGTTATTGTGATCGACCTTGTAAGACTGTGTATATGTGATTTAATGTTCTTACGTGAGAATTGAATAGTGTATTTCGACGAAAAAAAAGGAGATTTAATTTCTGCAACTCGGCCTTTTAAATTCTACGAACCCACAAAGTTACAATATCAATGAATCTATTGCTGGTTTAATATACTTATTTGTGTTGCCAAAATATTGGACACAGCGATATTCAATCTCACTATGCATAAAGACTACAACATATGTTTATCTTTAAGAAACGTTCCTGGTTCAAATTAGCGCTTTTATTTGATCTACTAAAACACTAAATTAACCACTCAATGAACAGACTACATTTACATTCACTATAAAAAGACTTTGGAGCAACTACATTGCACCGTCGGATAATGTTCTAAATGAGAAGTCAGTAAAATAGTAATGGTATATGCTTAAACACAATTAGCAACGTAGAATTGCAGATGATTAACTCAAAGAAGGCCAATAAAATCACATTTAAGAGAACTATTGGGTGTTTCAAATGGGAAGAGTTCTCGCCTGTAGCCAATCAGATGCGTTAGAGCCTTCACCGTTGCCACCTCGCTATCCTCACTCTTTTTATATATCCCTCTCTCGCACAATTGCAAGTGTTCGTGGCGTTAGACGTAGGGGAACGCAAACTGAATTTTCCAAAGTTTTATAATAATGCAGTTGTTTAAATCACAATTGGAACACGGATATTTGTATATTACGCAAATGTGTTAAATATTTACTTTGAAGTTAATTATAGTTTATGAATTATTTATTTTTCTAATCCTACGAAAATACCAGCGGTGCATCCATATAGTTGTAAATGTTACGTTAAGAGATAATTCGTCATTGTCTTCAACGTCTGAGAACTGCAAATTTATGATCATAGGTTCCAAAATCTCGTTACGTTGTATTTCCTTCCAAAAGTCGTCTTCTCGTAGTTTATCTGATGTCTCACGTAGTTTTCCCAGTCTTGTTGTGTTCCTTCTCAATTTCTTCGTTCAACGTCAAAAATATTATTTCTGTTTGAAACATAATTTGAGCCCACATTATTTCAATTGCATTGTTCTAGCAGTAGTAAGGGGAAGGAGTGATGAATCGCGTCTCATTGATCCAGCTAATACAACCTTTTTCATGGAAGTGTAACTAAATAATGCTGCTGTGAACTCCTGAGTAAATAGAGAATACGAACCATTCATAAACAAAGATATACAGTTACCAG
The DNA here is from genome assembly GCA_030765055.1 of Mantis religiosa. Lineage (NCBI taxonomy): Eukaryota > Metazoa > Arthropoda > Insecta > Mantodea > Mantidae > Mantis > Mantis religiosa. The sequence continues at coordinate 51,925,736 of CM060951.1, read as the reverse complement.
ACACGTTCTGCCAGACCAGCAGGAAGTGTACTGTTTCCTCTCATCGAATTTAACAAACACCTTGGCTTATTCAAAGTAATTCTTTTACCACGTCAAATGTTTACGTTTCAGTTATGAGTAATTGCAAATATACGTTCACGCATATATGCCAACAAATAATGATATTACAGTGCTTAGGTCGCAATGCATTGTTATAATATAATGCTGTCTACTTTATTTGTATTAGGAAAACTATTTATTCCATTCATCGTACGATATGACTTAACGTTGGAGGACGTAAATTACGGTAATAATAATAAATAATAAATAAAACATAATAACAAAACATAATAAATAAATTAATAATACAGCTAAAATTATGGGTTTTTTGCGGTTATGTTAAATACATTACACTCTCCTTCCTCATGGATCAGTTTTTTTTTTTTTTTTCAAAATCTGAATTTTTGTCTTACTACGATTAGTATTTGAGATTGATTAGTTTGCCGCTCGTCACACACCACTTAGGGGGAATGCAATACGACAACACCGCAGGACTCCGATTGGTTGCTCTCCTAGTAGCGCTCAAGGACAAAAGCCTTTCCATTTGAAACACACAATGGTATACTTACATACTCGCTTCTGCACTAATTTCATTCATATAACTGTGAAATCCACAAAGAAAACAAAAATGACCTAATTTACAAAAGTATATAGTTAAGATGAGAGCTGAATACATAAATACGTAGGTGTCACGAGTTAATTGCACGACCAGATCTCATTAAATCTCATTAGATTTTCAACTTATGTAAACATAAAGTACATGTTTAATTGCTGTGAACTCATTTTAGTTATTTTTTGAAATGTACAATTAATTAAATATTTACTAACATATCTTGTATGTGAATTCTCTAATACAAAGTTGGGTCCAATCTGATTCACACAATTTTTCAAAATATTATCTGAATTTACATCAACTATCACAGCACTTTTATTTAGCTTCTTACAACGAAATTGCTGCCGATTTGTTTGCATTTATAATTTGTTTATGAAAGCAAGTTACGATTTGACTAATCACATACCTTTCAGTCCTGAATACATTGCATTAGGGTTTTAGATAATTTTAAAAATAATTTATGTACACCAATAACCGAAAGGTCCCGGCCTGGACTTATGTGGTGTCTGGTGTTTTTTTTTTTTTTTTTTTTTTTTTTTTTTTTAATATACTTCCTCTAACGTTGTCATGTCGGACGATGAATTCAATGGGTGAAATGTTGCTTCGTCTTTCAGGATAAGGGATAACCCCTGAAAAATCCTTGTACAGGTAGCTCACCCTGACTGAGATTCGAACCCGGGACCTCTTGAACGTGAGGCAGACACGCTACCACCACGCTACCGAGGCGGGCATGTGGTGTCTGTGCTCAGTGTAGGATTGTATCCCGTGGATAAGCTGAGCGAGTAGGTAATGTGCTCACGCGCTACTTCTCTCCTGCCGTAACATGACGTATTACCTCATTAACACGGTCTCCTTGGCATTTAAAGCCGCTATTGTCATGCAATCTGTCAAAGACAGCGCTCAAGAAGAGTAATAGCTATTTTTACGTGATATTGTAACGGTACTTTCAAGTTTTTGTACCATCTAGCAAATGCTGCTTGGCATAACGGAAATACGTATTTTACATTATTTATAACATGGTTTTTCTTTCAGGGTAAACATTGCTATACATTTGGATTAGATGATCCTCATATACAACTCTAGTCGGAATTCTACACCTTACACATCAGCAAGAATTCAATTCCGGATTTAGTAACATGTGGTGCGGAATTACGAAAGGGTTCCTTTACTTTTCCTGAAATTCTTACTTTGCCTCAACTCAATTCCTGAACAAGCGTGTCTCTTGTTCGTGCTCGTATATAAGTACGTTATTTATATAGATTATTTCATTGTTCATATAACCTTAATATATTTATTTTATCTACGTATATGAATTACATAGTCCATTATGTATCTTTATTATTTATCGCCGATTCATTCCCTTCAGAACTCGTGGCTTCCGCTTTATATGTCCTTCGGAGGAATATTGGCTATTTTTCAAATTTGTGACGAAAATTGAAAATTTCTGCTAAAGTCCCACTAAAATATATTATAAGAAAAGGTGAGAATTTAAGTTTTTCTCAGAGGTTTCCTAAGTTTTTTCCTATGTGTAAGACTAAGGAATTATAAGAGATCATTGACAAATACATATCACAATGCAAAAATCTCCTTGCTATGCATTTTAAAGTGAACATGGAATGTACAACTAAAGTAGATTAACTTAAAGTTAAAAGTGCATAACTGTCATTATCTATGTTCATACTATAATGTAATGTTAATTTATATACATAAGATATTTTCAGTTAGGTATATGAGGGTTAAACCCTTTAATGTTTTCAGTGCTCCATGTAAAACAGTGCGTAGAATAGATATGACAATAGAACATGATTTATAGTATGCTGTGTAACTATCATCTTAAGGGATCTTTAAAAATGTGTCTTAATATCCAGGCAATACATCTTCATTAAAGTAATTTTGTTTATTGATAAGCTCAAATTTAGATTTTCTCAAATATTTTATGGTGTTAGTGTCGGATATGTTATACGGATTACTAGGGAAACAATAGTATCACCCAGAAAGTTTGTAAGAAATTTGTATCACCATCCAAGATATCCGGAAGTACACATTTAAACTTCTATTTGTGGGACACCAGCTGGAGGAATGTTAACTTGAGAGGGTGTTACATTGTATTATACATTGATGTTGCATATTTTGCCCAGAAATGTTTTTGTTTGTTATTTCAACCGTGTTTCTGGAACGACGTAAAGAATACTCTGGAGGACACGTGGCTGGAAAGAGTGGGTCCAGCTGTTAGCTAAAACTCCAAGAATAACTGCACCCAAAAGTGCAATGTCCTCGTTCTAAATTTGTATGGAGAAGTGGCACCTGCAGACCGCCAAGTCTGGAGTACAAAAAAGGTAGCGGCGTTTTATGAGGAAACTCGGCGCCGACATTTTCTTGCGGAAGAACAAAGGTTTCCCTACCTTTATGATGTAATTCAACTCTTTAAAACTGCTCTGTGGAATTTTTCTTCCACAAAGTAAAAGTTTATAACGACAGGGCCCTACAAAAGGTGTTTGATGAACCATTTATTGTCATGTGCGGTAAAAGGATTCAAATTTATCGTTTGAAATAAAATAACGCATTGGCTGGAGAGGATTTAAGTACATTGAAGACGGAGTAAGAACTGAAAAGTATCAGATGTTCAAAGTGAGTTTAACGCTGATTGCGAATCTAAAGCTATAGTACAGTTGGCACTGATGAGTGACAAACGGAGTAATGATTAAAGCTCTGTTCTCAAACCAGTAGAAGAAAGGGTCCTGCTGCAAACGAACACACGTGTATTTGCCACAAGAAAACAAATAGAGTTAGTCAGCAAGATATACTGTCACTTTTTTTGTACAATGCCTTCGTTATATTGCTTGGCCCGGATCACACCAATGCATAGTCTGTGTACTACATTGGGGTGTTCAAGTTCTGAACTCCCGCAAAGCTTTGGAAAACAAATTCCATATGAATGGTGATCATGATCTTCATCGAGTGGATTATCTCGAAGCCCCAGGGTGGGAAGTCATTTTTAACGGAATATGTTGTTGGAAAGCTGGTTTTCTTTGGACAATATCTCCAATTCGTTGATGGCCGTCTATAGCTTCTTTCTTGATTTTTCTAAGAAAAACTATATCATCGTCATAAATGATGGCCCTAAACTATGATTGAATAGATTTAAATCATAAACGCGTTTTAACATAAATTAATAAATAACTATATCATGTCGGTTTCTTTCACAATATTAACTTGAAATCGAGTTCCTTCACACTGAGAAAGTTTTGCTTCTTAACTCGAGGCTAACTCTAGTTAATCTGAAATTATTGAATTTGCCGTTGCTATGGCAATTCAATAATTCCTAATTGGTCTTTTTCGGTGAACCCCTTTTTATTACCATATTAGGTAATTTAGATAATCTTTTGTTTAATTCATTTATAAACAGTTTAATATTCTAATTAATATTTTGTTTATAATTTTAAACTACTATTATCGTTGTTTAAAGCATCAATGTTATTCTTTTTACTCCGTTATACATATTGAATCAGAAGTTTATCTTCAATTGTTTCTTAATATCCTTCACCTTCCACTAAAGCTTTTAATAATTGCTCGTGAATTCCTTTCTTAATAAACTTAAAATAACAAAACTGAACTATAAACAATGTTATGGGGTTTGGGATAAAAGATAATGGTCACAGCTTATACACCAAGTAAGCGAAACTTGAACTATAGAGAATACTAATCCTGTTATAAGCCATATTGAAAATGATATTCATTGACATTGAGACAATCCTGATTTCTTGGAATGAAATTTTCAAAAATATTCCTCAGTTCTTGTTGCATAATTGTCATTATTTCTGTTGTAATATTGACCCAGTTCGTCTATGGCATGGAGGTAGCTCCTTTAAAGTTATAGCTTTTATGGCTCGCTGTGTTGGTGAACATGTTACTGCAGACGATATATGGACGAAGACATTTATTTCTGTGATGCCTGTAAAGTTTATTGCCTTTACCTCCGCATTGAACGAAAATTGCATTCACTTTGCTCACATATAATCAAATATAGGAATAGTAATGGCTTAAACATTAACAAGCAAACCAGAAAAAAAATTAATAAATCTGTAAAGTCTGTTTTTTATTTACGTCCTCCAACGTTAAGTCATATTGGACAATGAATGAAATGGGTGAAATGATGCTCAAATGAGTCCGCGGTCCATAGAGCTTAGAGTTACCCGACATTAAGGGAAAATCACGGAAAAACCTTTTCCAGGTAACTCACCCTGACCAATATTCGAACTCGAGACCTCTTGAACGTCAGGCAGACACGCTACCATCTACGCTACTAGTTAAGAGTCTTTGCATATAGATTTTTAATTCATCTTGTGTACAACTCCTTTAGTCCTGTGCCGTAGCGCAGTGGGCTAAAGCATTATGCCTTGGTTCCCTGCTACGGAATTGGACGCGGATTCGATCCCACCCCTGGGAATGCGGATTTTAGGTTCGGAAATTGAGCAGCTTGCGATAGATAAGTGGCCCTGGTCATGATAGCAAACTTTCCGGCTGGGGTGTCGAGATGCTGACCACATCTTCTCCCCGTATCGGTTGGATGATCACCCTCCTCTACCTTGCGTATGTGGGCGTGAGGCCGGCAGTCGGGTTGGCAGGCCCTGGTTCGATATGGACTGTAGTGCCACGGGTTTAACTTTTTAACATTTACAATTTAACATTTACTTAATGAATTGTCTCAAATGGGAAGACGCTATTATTTTTTCCCTTCGGTACTATGCAAAGAGCATGGAATAACTCAGTGACACACTGTTTAAATATCTGGCCATCGACTTAGCAATTATATCATAAAATGACATATATGGGAGTTGGTGAATTAGCAATTAAAAATATATTTTTGGAATCGTATTTGACGCAAGTTTAGTGCAAATGGAATAATGAGCCAAACTATGAATTATTATCGTTTCTTAAATGAAAATTTGTTATTTTCAATTAATAAGTAGTAAGCCACCTACTGTATTTTTATTTTTAACTCTGTGTGCATTTTATGGTCATTTTATCCTGTAATGAGAATTTGTTTAGGACTCCAAAAATTTACTTTATTACTATTTCAAAGCTTAAATTTGCAGAATAGCGTTTAGAAAGTTTTAAACAGAACCCAAAACCAAAGCATTATTCACAGCAACACTAAATCACAACCAACTGACAAAATACTGATTGGTGACTAAGGTGCCACTTAAAAAAGCTCCAAAAAACTTGAAAAACTGGCATTGTATATGCTGCGCTTCAAGTTATTGTCACTGATAAATATAGAATATGACAGCAAGCTGTTTAATATGATGCAATTAATCATATTTAGTACCACTGGCGATAATTGCATTCGAGAGAGGCAATTGTTCGTGGCAGATAATTACCGATTTATTCACATCCGCTTAATAAATAGCATTTCCCAAGCATATGTTCATATGGTCCCACGGACTATCAGATACTTTTTGTTACCCGTTGCTTTTTTATTCCCGTCTGGGGAAATTTATTCCTCTCTCAATATTACATTACTGAACCGGTCCGCTGGACGATTAATGCTTTTAATCCAATGTTATCGGAGTATACTCACTAATTAATCACCATCATGCAGTTTCCAAACATGTATAAATTTTTGGAACTCTTCCAGTGACACCTTTCGTTTCTCGTTTATTTTCAGTCTATGTAGTCACGGTCCAATAGAAAATAAAAGCCTGATGAGTGATGGTAGGACCTCAATGGAATATGATATGAGTGGGTTAGGTCTAGAGGTAGGGATATGGAGACGATTTCGTTAATTTTGACCACCTGACCGTTGAACACCACTGTATTCTTGATTGTCAGATCCAAGGACATTGGGTTCTATAATATACGACGGAGGATCCAAAAGAAACCGGATTGTTGTAACAAAAACTTTATTGATGAACCTTTTTACAAAATGACTTCCAGTCACCTTCAAAATACTCTCCATTACATGCGATGCACTTGTCAAGTCTCATTTCCCACTGTTGGAAGCATGTTTGGAACTCTTCAAGTTTGATATTGTCCAATGCCCTTTGCGAAGCTGTTTTTATCGCCTACACATCGTCATAACGATCCGCTTTTAGCGTTTTTTTTTCCATTCGTGAAAATAGAGTTGAATTTATGTTAGGAATTTTACTAAAAGGTGGTCACCGATCCAAGTCGATAAGCAAACTTAGTAGGAATTAAACCAAATAATTCTGCAACATACAAAGTGTTATTAATACGACTGAGGAGCCAACAACCACCAAAATCCATTTCCTACAACCATTCACCTTAGGATAAGAGAACTCATAGCTCCAATTAGAACCCAATCAATTTAACACTGGTATGTGGGTTTGCCGCAATAAGTAGCAGAGGAACTAAATATGCAACAGGACAATTTCTCTTGCAGGTGCAAAATAACATTTGAAATATTAGGTTACGTCAGCCACTGTGTAGAATGCACGTTCGTATCTCCGGTGACGCTGCGAATGGATTCATGAATTTCGTGAAGCACACTAACTTGGCTGAACACACATTTTTCTTCCAATCCCATCAACTAAATTTGAACCATTTGTATTGTCACGCGGGCGCTGGAACACCCTATGGAAGCAGCTGAGTGCGGGAGACAAGGGAGGTCCGTGTTAGCCACGCCCTCCCCTCGTTTGTCTTATAGTGGTGACAGGCAATGGCTGGGAGAAAAAACATCATTGTGCCGTCTGTTTCTGTCCAGCTGGTTCTCGAAATTACGGGATCTTTCATCATCTGGAAACTTCGCCTGGGAAGTAGAAAAGCCGAGAAGACGGCGAGATGCCTATAAAAAGGGCTGCAGCTAGTCAGTTAGTTAGTTGGTTAGTTAGTGAGTGTGAGTGAGGAGACAGTCGCAGTTCTTGGTGTAAGGACGCAGTGCTAGTGAGAAGACCGTACGTAATTACGAGTGCAATTGTAACGGACGAACTGGTGAATCGTAATTGTGTGCATTACGTAATTTTATGTAATTGGCAAGTGTTTAACTGTAAGTCGGTGGAAATAAAGAACATTTTTGAGTGGTGAAATTGGACTTTTCATTTCACGAACCCACAAAGTCACAGTATTGAAAATTATATGAAGTGATAAAACCAAGACTTGTTTTCACTTAAACATTTATTATCATACACAAGATTTAAACACAAAAAGGTATAGTACTTTATGCATTTAACGTAAACACTTAAAAGGTGTTGCTCTAGTAAAGAGTGGCCAAATTGGAATTTCTCTGCATATTTCTGTGGTAAAAGACCGTTAGCGTTTCTTCCGAGATGCTTTGCTTACTAAAAGGTTTAGTATTCGTCCTCCATGAGAACGGGAAGAGGGATTTAAGAGCTGTAAAAAGAAGTCAGGTGATTACCAAACCTTACTCACTTCATTATCTCATCATAGCTGTAATAGGCGGCAGTTAAAGGAACCTGTCCTCGAGCGAGAGGGGCCTCCGTTTATTAGCTTAATCTGAATATGAAGCATGGCGTTTGAAAGTATAATTAAGCACTTATATTTATTACCATATACCAACCAATTTGTTGTTGGGAACATGACATAATTGGATCCTTCGTTATCTAAAGGTGCAGCCAAGTGTTTAAAAAATCAGATCGTCACTTCTTTGGCCAGGGTGCCGCAGTTAGGTTAAGGCTTGCTACTGTGTACAAGTAGTCGCAGCTAATCCTAGCTAAGGATGCTGGAATTTAATTTATATGAGCACTGCATCCCCATGTCTTTCTTGAAACCCTGGATTACTTTTTTAAAGTTACTTACGCACGGTTTCTATTTCTTCTTTATACGGCGACTACTTTGCTCTAATAAACGTCTAATGCTGCTTCCACTTACCTAGTTGTGCTATTCTTAACTTCCCTACATTTCACACTTATAAATCTTCGCTTCTCTTCTTAACGCGCATGAACACGTCCTTCCTGTCGTAGTATCACCTTTTAAGTAAATTTTTCTTACTTCACGATTCAGTTCGAACCTTTTTCTGATCCCCTCTCTAACTTTATCACATGACCAAACTACTTCACCCTTCTCAAATCTTACATTATTGTTGGTTTATCATTTATTTAGAATTTTTGCATTGGTTTGCAAAACTCATTTAACTCATTGACGTTCAGGCCACCCTGAGTTGGGGAACGCCTACCCTGAGATGTTCGTAACGGTATACATCGTTATCAAACCAGCGAAGTAAATCCCTTTAGCGTTCATGCTCAACTGCATTTGAAAGCCCCTTTCTCCCAACACATTCCTGGCTGTAAAGGCCACGCCGTGGCTCAGTGGTTAGACAGCTTGGCTCTCACCAAGGCGGCCCGGGTTCGATCCCAGGCGACCGCAAAGTAAGACTTTTGGTGGACAACATGGCGTTGGGGCGGGTTTTGTCCGGGACCTCCGGTTTCCCCCACCATCTCATTCCACCGGTGCCCCATCTTCATCTCATGCATCATCAGTGTCACCGCCTGCGGTGCCGTATGTAGTAAAAGCGGGCGTTAAACACTACACATTTCATTTCCTGGCTGTAAATATTCTATAGTTCTCAGACATTGAACTTTTACTAGCACAAAGAAGATAATGGTGCTCCCTTCGTGTCTCTCCGAAATGTACAGATTTTTACAAGAATATTTTCTTGACCTTGCCTGGATGTTAGTATATATGTTATATTAAATTGTATTCTTCCCTTCTTATTCTTTAAGTCAACTGCTATTTTAGTCAATCTATCCATTCTAATTTCATGTTATTATAACAGAATCTTTATATTAGTTTAGCAAAGCATTTTTATTAATTTATCTTCTCTTTTTAAATATCTGATTTCGATTAATTCGCCACCTCCTGATCGCTGCCTAATACTGCGATTACATTATCTATAAAAAGTAAATCAATTAATTCAATTCCATACAAAGGTTTGACACCGATTTCTAGATTTCCTGAATTTAAAAAAAAAAGACTTCTAGCACATGTGTCCAGTCTCCACGTTAATGAAGTATAGTTTAAAAACGAGAGGTGTTCAATACCAAATGTTGTTTTAAATATCCATGTACATAGAATTACAATAAAACGTACTGTAATTAGTTTGTTTTATTACTACCATTAGCATCATCATCATCTTGCATGCCCAATAACTTTGAATTTCACACCAGGCCTGATTGAACAAATTTCTTATTCGTTTAAATTACATTCTGATGGACTGTTAGCACGATAAAGGTCGGGCCTAGGTAAGAAGTGAATGGGGAAGAGTACGGATATATTTTACCTGAGTGGCTGGAAGACAACTTTCGCAATGACTGCCCATGCCAGCCTCAGTCATTCCGTCACGTATTGGTTTGATGTCAAAAGTCTGGCACTGAAACACTAGCCTAGGAACATGGGTCAGATTCAAACTTAGAAGCAAAACAATTAAGTAGAGTGTCAGTAAGGAGCTGAAACATCGTGTGTTTAGTATTTCCTTACCAACATCAACCACTACTAAATACTGGCAGATTCCAAGTACACATTCATTCAAACCGTATCAAAATAATTGATCATTTTAAGTTCATTCTAGCCTTTCAAAATAATTCTCGTTTTAATCAACATTACATGTCATGGAGTATGTGTGTACGAGGTTCGAAACATGTAGAGAAAGCAGATACAAGGTACAGAGTGTGTGATACATGGACTTATACATTATCTCGATCAGTGTTAACGCTTGACATGGATTAGCAGGTACATTCAACACACATTTCATCACTAAGCAAAATCCCTTAAGCCAAGCTTTTCGCTGAGGCTAGCAGAACAAGCTGCCCATCGGTCGAATCCCTCCGTGGCAAGTGCTGTTTTCAAACCATGCATGCTGGAGTGATTACTCTAACATCTTCGACAAAGAGCAAATTTACAGTAAGTCGATTTAAATAATAAATATCTCAAAAAATAAAAGTAATACTACTTTAGTAAGGTTTAGAGTTTATAATGCAGTTAATGTGAGATACAAATTTGAAAGTAATGTAAAAATTGCACTCTGTTTAATTTCCTGATGGTAGACGATGTGTTTCTGAGATTTGCTGATTTTTTTATAATTCTATTAATATATCTAAAATATGCTTAAACCTGTTCAACAAAAATCCAAAGTGCTAAACTCATGACATTCTACGTATACATCACTATTGCTTATTTGTGCACAACTTCAATAAACTATTTCCTGAAAATTATTTTCCTGTATCTTCAGAGTAAGATAGAACTTACAGATATAGCTTCTTCTCACAAATCTTTTAGGTATAAGGGAAAGAAGCCCGCGCCGGTAGTGTAGATAGTAGCATGTCAGCCTCACGTTCAAGAGGTCCCGAGTTTGAATCTCGGTCAGGGTATTACCTGGAAAAGGTTTTTCCGATGTTTTCCCCTATCCTAAAAGACGAATGTCGCGTAAATCTAAGCTCTATGGACCCTGAACCCATTTAAGCATCATTTCACCCATTCCATTCATCGTCCGATATGAATTAAAGAGTTAAAGGACGTAAATTACAAAAAAAAATTATTGTTATGAAAATATAGAATAAATGGCTGCATTTTATGAATGCGTGGTTTCTATATGGTTTCGAAGCAAGTAAACAGAGAGAGGGGGGGGGAACAGAAAGTAACAGGTGTCCGTTAACTTTCTCATGAATTACTAATTACTCAAGAGCCTGTTTGTTCTTTAAATCTCTCAGTTCATCATCATCCTCATGATCATTATTACTATTATTGATGTAATTATTGAATATGATGAATTCTGGGTATTCACAGAAATACAGTAAGATAAATTGTGACGAAAGGAATACCAAAGATGCCGATCAAATGTGAAAACAAAAGGAAAAGTTTCTCTAAGGTGGATAATTTCACATGCGATTTAATTCGCCGAGGAATTTATAAATTCTATGCAAAAGGGAGAACGCCCACCTTAGACGAATTGGTTGCACATTTGCAAGAAATTTGTGATTTTCCTTATGGGCACTGCACTTTGCGCTGCCTTCTAAAGGAGCTGGGTTTCAAATACCGCACTTTGAATAAGTTAAGGGTTATTATGGAATCCAGTAGAATTGAATTTGTCAAAACTAAGGAAGTTTTGCAGAAGCAACTTCGTACGATACCCATGAGGTATTGAAAAGGTGGCAACCTTGCAGAAAGAACTGGGAGAAGGAGGATCTGTGTTGTAATACCATTATAAGGGTTCGTCAAAGGAGGCGGCCGAAGTGCACTTGCGTTGACTAGACAGACTTTATCTCCTCATAGTTCCAGAAACTTGTCGACGCTTCAAGGCCTTTCGTGGGGCCGCGAGAATACAATGGAACTATCTCTTCTTTTCTCCCTCTGTTACTCTCTCTCTCTATCTCGGCAAGCAATTAGCACTGTGCCCACGCGCTGGCCGCTCTATCTGTCTCTTTCACAAGGGCCCGGCACTGGCTTGTCGCGGCGATTCAACAATGCCTCGGCGACAATATATTATCACGTACTGTCACCTCGTTTAAAATCTTCTAGAAGGAATAGGAACAAACTCCAAGCATTTTCAACCAGAAAACTGTTAAATAAGGAGTTCCCTCGCCCCTCTTTAGTGGGATTTATGTATGTATTTTGTTTTTGTTTTGTTTTTGCTCTTTGTTTACATCAAAGTAAATTGCAATAAATGGGCAACACTACTTTTGAAAGGAAAGTCTTAGTTAGACTTTTAGGTAAATAGTTGACAAATTCTCACAGCAGAGAAATAACTGTTTGGATATCGGAATAGCTGAGGAGTATAATCAAGTGGATGGTGATCTATTCATTTCATTATCACTTTCTCTGCCAAATACCTATTAAATAGAAAAAGTACTGTTTCTCAGTAAAAGTTTGATGTTGAGAATTCATCGTAAATACAGGTTTTGAGTTTTCATGAATAAAAACAGGTATTTTAAGCAACAGTTTCGCGTATGTCTAAAAAGAAGACACAATTCCGTCAAATATCGAAGTTGAATATATCTCAAAGCAGCAAGAAAATTCCAAAGAATGGAATAACATCTAGATTCTGACTAATGGTTAATTATGTTCAGTATGCTTCAAATAAGCGAAAAGATTAGCAAATATTTTAAGTAAATCTCGTACCAAAGCTAAGATTTGCAAAAATTGTGCACCTTAAATTTTCTAGAAACAGCCACTGAGCTTCTGTAATTTGAATCTCCGTTCCTAACCAAGTAAACCATATACATGGGCAAAATACAGCTACCCTAGAAATGTAGACCTCAATAAATTATACAAGGGCGCCGGGGTAGCGCGGTGGTTTCGTTCGCGGCTCCCGTTCTAAGGGTCCCGAGTTCGATTCCCGGCTCTGGGGTTGGCGATTTTAAGTCGGCCCTATCCACGCCTTCACCTCTGTCTAGCACACGTGAAGTATCCCCTATGCCCAACGTGGTTCGGAGTCCACGGTAAAAACTGTAGGTCCTCTCACCTCACCGCCATCTTCACTATCACCCTATCATCGGAGGTAATGGACACCGCCCTCTGGGTGCCTCCACCTGAGAAATGGGTCCGGTCATCACTTGGTGGGGTGAGGTTACCCCGAAGGCCAAGGTTGCTATGTGGGGAGTGTTAGTAACTAACTAATAAATTATACAACTACGTGATAAAATTTCTTGTGGTGTCCATCGATTCCCACATTGTTGTTATTGGAATTTTTGAACAATAATACTCTTTTTTTTAGTATTATATGAGTTACACGTCGATATCCTGGTCATATAAATAACATCGAATGTCATCTTCTTCTTCACTCCATGGTTTGGGCATATCGCCCGTTCCGGCTTCATAGATCTCTCCAGCGTTTCCTGGGTCGTCCTCTGTCTCTTTTTCCTTTTGGATTATAGTTTAAAACTGCATTTGGATATCTTCCATCGTCCATTCTTAATGTATGTTCATGCCATTGTTGCCTTCGTTCTGATATTTTGTCATGGATTAGTTCGATTTATAATTCCTTTCTAATATCCTCATTTCCTATTTTGTCCAATATTGTACAACCTTTAACTCTTCTTAAAAATTTCACTTCTGCAGTCGGTATTTTATTTAAATCCTTTTGTGTTGGCACCCAGGTTTCGCTTCCATATACGAGGGCTGTTCAATAAACAATAATCACAATTTTTTTTTACAACGTACCTTTACTCATCCTCATGATTTTGATGGTCCTAATAGTCTCCCCTAAATGGAATGCACTTGTCCCAAAGTCTCTGCCAGTCTTCAAAGATATGCTGGAAACCATTTTTTGAGAGATCCTTCAACATCGCCTCCACAGCGTCAGATTATGGATAATGCCTTCCACGAAGGCCTTTCTTCAAGTTATGGAATAGAAAAAGTCACATGGGCCTAAATCCGGACTGTAGGGAGGGGGAGGGATGCACTTCACGTTGATTTTTGCAAGATATTCAGCAACAACATTGGCAATACGCGGCAGCGCATTATCGTGGTGTGGCATCCAGACTGCTTCATGTAAATGTGGTCTTTAGCGCCTGATATGGACTTGAAATGTTTTGAGGACATCCCTGTAGTATTTTCTAGTTACTGATGTGTGTGCAGGTACAACATACTCATAAAGCATCCATGAATGTCAAAGAATGAGATGACCATAACTTTCCCAGCAGAAGCAACCACTTCTGCTATTTTGGGGGTTGGTGATGAAGATTCCACACTGAGCTGTGCTGTTTACTCTCAGGATCAAAATGATGTAACCAAGTTTCATCAGCAAGGATTACGTTTGAAAGAAACTCCGGATCTTCCTCTAACATGAACTTTAACTGCATGTTATCTACATTGTAGCGGTAGGCGATACTGAACATGTCGGAACTTGCCTGGTTCTCACAGGCGGGAAACTGAAGTACCAACAATGAAAATACTACGACGTATTTGTTTCACATTAAGCTAACAGAATATAATAAGATTGAATTTTAGTGCGAAAAATTATGACCGTATAAAATTATGATCATTCTTTATTGAACAGTTGGAATAGCCATTACCTTATACATTTTCATCGAAAGTCAAAGGTAATATATGGCGATTCGTATCTAAAAATTCTGACTGCCTATTGTTAAGATAAACTGTACGTATAAGGAAGCTATCTCGATCAACAAAAATGTAGACAAATTACAGAAGAGCGAGTACAACATAAAATAAAATCAGTTATTTGTAGCTTGATTTCATCTAGAAATAAAACTTACGGATTAAAATCTGTCTCTCATTAGTTTCCTTTGTATTAAAGACCACTTTTTGTATGGAGTATAGTTGCAATGGCTGTGCAGTATATTGCTTAACGCACCTGTCGTCCGTGATGGCCAAGCAGTGCAAGCTATTCTTTAATTCTAGCTGAAAATAGCGGGAAGCCCCATGCGCAGGAAGTTAACGTTTATAACACAGTTGTGTACTCCAATATATCTTTTTTACAGTTGATAAGCTTATACAAAATATTGTTATAGCTTTGCTAAGCCGTACACGAGAGTTACAATACATCTCTCAATATAATCAATTTATTTCCAACTGTTGTACAGGTAATACATTTTATTCTTTGTTATATGACTAATATAGACTCCCACTGAGCTGCAGTAACGTGGCGACTCGCATTCCAGTGGTCATGAGTTCAATCTTCGTCAACCATTTGCTGCGACTTGGGTTTTTCGTGGTTTGCCCTTGTCATTTAGGCAAATGCTGGTCGACGTAATTTAATAATATTATTTCACTTCCACCATTTCCCTATATTTCCAATTCCTTATTTTTCAGAGGTGCCTACACATTCGTGGTGTACGGCGCCGGACAGATGGTGCAGATGCCGGCACATGTAAATTATGTATCTGTTTTGGGTGATATTACGTTGTCGCTGTCCTCATTGGGCCTGGATCTGGAGCGGATCACTGGACCTGGAGTGTCTTAGTATCGGGATGAAGAAATCCCAGCCCTGTTAGAGACCTCTGCGCGTCTCTGTAGCCTGTTTGCTTGTGACCTTATGGCCTTTTGCTGTTCACCCATTCCATCCCTTCTTGGTAGGATAGTTCTGTGTGTATGTCAAAGTGCACGGACCAAGCGGGATGTCTCAGGCGGTTTCGTCTGTGGCCCGCATTCGGGAGGTCCGGGTGCGATTCCCGTGGCTGACCTCCCTGACCCACGGGTTTTCGGGGGTTTTCCCGGGTCGTTAGGCGAATGCTGGGTAGGTTCAATACATCCCCGAATTCCCTGTCCCTCCATTTCATCTCCATTATCATTTCACATTATCTCTCATCTGGTGGTCTCTTTCAGGATAGAAGCGTCGGCAGGTGTCTCGGCGATGCATGGCAGGATGATATGCTCTGAGTAACACTACTTCCTCTTCTGGTAGGTCGGTTGCCGGCCTCAGCTCTTCTGCTGGGACCAATTCGGAACAGCCAGCCAGGCAAATTTGGGGCTCGGATCGCCTGCCTGGCACCATTAGGGCTCGGCTGCTGGACTCATTGCCTTCCCGCTGTAGGGGAGCGGGTTCGTTGTCCTGGCCTGTCGGGGGAAGGTCTCTATCCAAGTAAACTGTAGGGACTCTGCCCTCTGTACTGTCGTGGCTCCTTGGGTCGGCCGCCCTCTGTCTCCTTCGCGTCATCCATCCTCCCCGGAGTGCCCCCACTTGGGGCATAGAAACAATGGGCCCAGCATGGTGGCCTACATACCGAATCCCCTCCGTAATGAAGTTCCAATCCCAGAGTGCACGGAGTATCCTCCTCCATTGTCTACTCTTACCATAGACTTGCACGTATGATTGTTCTCTTATTACAAGCAAAAGTGGTCGTTGCTTATGAACTGGAAACAAAAAGCTAAAAAACTGAGCTAGGGAACACTTACCGATTGAGTATCGAACCTGTGTCCTGCTGAAGATAGGTTAATGATGACCCAGTTATGGCAAACCTAGAACTATTATTGTGATGGTATCTTAAACGCAGAAATATTTAACAAAGAATTTATGCATTTAGGTAATTGGGAATTCGTCAATAAACCCTAATCAATGAAAAAATACAGATTGTAATACGGCACTTTTAAGTGGTTCATTCTGTTTTTCTGTTTGGTTTAATCTGTCCGATATAATCGCCAAAAAAAAAAAAAAAAAAAAAAAAAAAAAAAAAAAAAAAAAAAAAAAAAAAAAAAAAAACAATAGCTCTACAAAGTATTATCTTGCCTTTATCCGTCTTGTTATCCTCTTTCTCCCCCACTACAGTCTTTTCTTTGTTTCTTTTGGTTTCCCCTTACCTAGTTACATTCTTTTGCCTTATGTTACACAAAGAAAGGAATCTAAATTAAATTTTGTGGTAGCTTTGTTGTGGTAGCTAATGAAGTTGGGGAAAAAATCTAATGCTTTGCATTCATGTACCATTTTCTATTCACTTTTTCTTAATGTACATATAAATAAGTTTTCTCCTATACACTTATTTAATTTATACATTACTCTGAGGGTACAAGAGCATAAACTAATTGATACAGATTGATATGTAATGAGTTCAAATTTACGTTCTCTGTACATGAAGACAAAGGAAAATGCTTTTGAAAATGTAAACAAAAAGTATACAATATTAAAAAAAAATAGCTAAAGGTACGGAAAAATAAGAAAATTTACATTCTTGTATAATAACAATTTCGTCTCTTACGATTTAGCACTTACACAAAAGTAATTCAAAATAAAGAAGACTTCAAAGACTATTGTGAAAAAATTCAAGACAAATATTATATTACCTTTGCAACTCTCTCAAATGTAAAACAAAAAATATTTTAACAGAGTCCTTTTGGAAATAAAAATTAATTTTCCCCAAGTAAAGCATAGTTCATATTGGAAGGTTTTGTTAAAACTCTGCGTGGATCCTTAAAGGATTCACCAAATTTGATGTTTTATGGGCTTCGAGCACACACGCACGTGCATGCGCACGCGCACGCTTACGCACAGTGTTCCTATTTCTTTATTAAAGAACCTCAAAGTGCATTTCTAGTTACGTATCAACAGCGAACTTTTGGATGGAATACAATGCTTCCTCTACTTTTAAGCAAGCTGTAGAGAAATTAAGAACTACTGAGTACTGTAAAATAAGGTTTACCGTTATTACACACAAAAGACGTTTAAAATGAGGACTTGCAGGCTATGAATATCCCTAGAAAATTAATCAATTGTCATCTTATTTTTCAGGCAAATTTTAATTTAAATAGTTAAGGCTCACCTTTAGAAAAACTGAAAATAAATTACTTTATTTTTCAATTTAAGGAGCAATTTGGGATGGGGATCTTATATATATAAACATTAAAATTTAAATGCCATTTTGGAGCCTAACCTACTGGCATACCATTTCCTTTCCCTGTACTTTTTTTTTAAATGCCTATTTATTCAAGGCATTCCTGATGTAATACCTACACTGAATCCCTGGTGGAATGCAGCGCTACTTACAATAGAGAAGCAGGAGAAAAAGGGGTAACTTGAGCTTTTAAAACCAATAGTTCAGCTAGTCCCAGGAAAAAATTAAGAATTTACGAAATACCCAGCGAAAAGCTGTTGCTCGCGTGGCTTGGAGCACGTACCTCACATGGCCTTTCTACTGATTTAAAAAAATTTAAAAAGTTTATTTTTCTACCTACTTTATGATAATCGATATGACCATTTTAGTAAACTGTTTATTAATTTTCAGACGCTTAAAAATAGTCACGTTTTACAACTCCTATATATTGTGGATTTACGAGGTCTGTTCAATAAAGAATGATCATATTTTTTTACGATCATAATTTTTCGAACTAAAATTCAGCCTTATTATATTCTCTTAGCTTAATGTGAAACAAACAGGTCGTAGTAGTTTTATTGTTTATATTCCTGGTTCCTGCCGGTGCGAACCAGGCAAGTTCAGACATGTTCAGTATCGCCTACCGCTGCAATGGAGGTAACACGCGAGGAACAATATGCGGCTTTGAAATTCTGCTTTCGTCTCAACAAATCTGCAGTTGAGGCCTATACAACGTTACAGGAGGCCTATGGAGAGTCTTTTCTTCCCTACAGCACAGCTCGAAGGTGGTTTAAAATGTTTAAACAGGGCAGAAAATCAATTTCAAAGGAAGGTGGACCCGGTGCTCCAGTTACTGCTCTTACGGAAGAAAACATCAACACTGCTGCTGCCATTGTGAGAGAGGATCGACAAATTAAGATCACTTTCTGAAATACTGAACATTTCAGTGTGTGCCACCCACACGTCAGTGACAGAAACATTACACATGAAACGTGTTTGAGCGCGATGGGTTCCAAGACGTATGTCTCTAGCGTTCCACCGCGTAGAGGGTCGCGGGTTCGAGTCCCGCCCTGGGAATGGGTGTTTATGTGTATAGTGTATGTGTGTGAAGCTACAGAAAACAGATAGGCAATTAAACGGAAACAATAAAAAACGGTTAAATAAGGAAAAGAAAAATATATATCTATGTACATAGATATATATTTTTTACTTTAAAAAAATTAAAAAAAAAAAAAGACTTGATTCCCGAACAAACGAACATTCGCATGCAGGTCTGCACGCCGCTAAAGTTGATGTTAGAGGAAGTTCCGTAGTTACTTTCAAACGTAATCACTGATGATGAAACTTGGCTACATCATTTTGATCCTGAGTGCAAACAGCAAACAGCATCACCAACAACCGAAAAAGCAAATGTGGTTGTTTCTGCTGGGAATGTTATGGTCCTCTCATTCCTTGATATTCATGGAATGGTTTATCAGCATGTTGTACCTGCACACACATCAGTAACTGGACAATACTACAGGGATGTTGTGAAAACATTGCAAGTCTATATCAGGCGCAAAAGACCACATTTCCGTGAAGCAGGCTAGATGTTGCACCATGATAATGCGCGGCCGCATATTGCCAATATTGTTGCTGAATATTTTGCAAAAATCAAGCTGAAGTGCAAACCTCACCCACCCTATAGTCCGGGTTTAGCCCCATGTGACTTTTTTTCTCTATCTTGAAGAAACGTCTTCGTTGGAGGCATTAATCATCATCAGAAGCAGTGGTGAAGGCTGTGGAGGCGATTTTGAAGGATCTCTCAAAAATGGTTTCCAGCATGTCTTTGAGACTGGCAGAACGCTGGGACAATTGCATCGCATTCAGGGGAGACTATTTTGAAAAGGACCATCAAAATTATGAGGTTGTTTAGAGGTACGTTGTCAAAAAAATTTATGATTATTCTTTAATGAACAGACCTCGTACATTTACATCACAGTTTACATCAACTTGCTGACTTTACCCTTTTCTGAGATATTCTTTTTTATTACTTTGAATTTACAAATACATATATTTTTCGCTAGCGGTACTCGCCATTCATCTTTGGCTTGATCTTTAGAATATAGACTTTTAAAAAGGTAAGTGTTATTTGATGTCTATTGCTTTAGTTCCTGTTTCCTTTTTATAAAGAAAGTGTTTAATTACATTTTACTTTATTAACTAAATGTAGACATAAGGACGAGCTTTAATAATCATAGTTTGTGAAACAGTGAGAAGAGAAAGGCAGATATAACTCCGATCTTCTAACATCTTTTTATTTATATTCTTATATTAAATACATTTAACAATCTCTAACTGGTAGGTCTCAATTGACCTCAAATAGTAATATCTAATGATTATTTAAAAATGTGAACATCCACACTTTATCCTTGCGTTCTCTGTGTGTTATTCTGATTATATTCTTGATTCTTATATTTAAAAGTAACATGTGTTATAAGAAATACAAGAAAACTAAAGCTAAGTAGTCCTTGTTGACCTCGAGTAATTTAGTGGTGTATACAGTGTTTTCAGATTATTAATCATATACACAGGTTAGGTATACCTTTGTTACTAACTGCGAAATTACGTGACCATAATAAATATTCGTTAACTTTATGCGTTGTGCAATTATTCTGAAATTATAACCTGAGAAACAAATGTAAAAAAGCAATAAATTTCGTCTGAAGGAAAGTAAAGAAAACAAGCACGTAACATTTCACCAACGAGATGTTTCCTGTCAGGACACAAATAAGGTGATTGCGTGACTTAAACTGCACTGGAGAATAAATATCGTAGCGGAATTGTTTGTCTAAAGCAGAGGAGAGGGAGAATTATAGCAGTAATAGCTTTAAAGCAGAGATTTGATTCATGAGAAGGTGTCTTGGAGAGGTGTAACGTCCCGAAATTTACATAGGAGTGAATTTTTTTTCCGGAACTTAATTTCAGTTTTTCTACCACCCATCTCTGTAGAGCAATGCTATTTTAACAAGAAATTTATCACGATTTCACCGAAAGATGCGTATATGTAATTTTGCGCGTTCATTGATTATAGGAGAGAGAGAGAGAGAGAGAGAGAGAGAGAGAGAGAGAGAGAGAGAGAGAGAGAGAGAGAGAGACTACTTCTCTACCTATATTAGAGAAACCTTTATGTGTTTCAAATGGGAAGAGTTCTGGAGTCCAGCTAATCAGATGCCGTATCACACTCAGCGTTGCCAGCTTGTTACCCCACTCCTTTTATATTTCCCTCTCTCTCGCACACTCATACAACATGCAGCTCTGCTTGGCGCAGACGTAAGGGTAAGCAAATTATATTTTACAAACTTTTACAATGATGCAGTTGCCAAAATCAAAATTGGAAAAAGCATTTTCGCAATTGGTGTATATTTTTAAATACTGTAACTATAATTATAGTTTATGAATTACCTGCTTTTGTTATCCAAATGCGGGACACTTGTTTTACCTACACCACACGCTTCAGCAGTAAGCCGTTGAGCATTTTTGAAATCGAGCTGATTTCTATATGCCTTATTGCCCAATTTTTTGAAGAACGTGTGCTCCTGAAAAGCAATAATTTGAGCATGACTTCACAATAATTGCCTTTTTGACTGGCCACTAAGTTCACCGCAAGAAGCCATTACACTATTTAACTCGTACTCTACGGTTGGGACAGGAATTCTTTATCCGTAGTTAATTTCTCTCCATCTTAATCAGCCACACGTTCGGGCGCAATTTGGTGCGGGATTTCTATATTTGAGATGGGATGCACGTTGACTTTCCGAAGACCCACGTCGAGATGCCATTATTAACAGGGTTAATTCGTTGTATTTTGAGTTGTTTCTTGATGATTGTGTTTGATTAAATAAGAGTCATGAGACTTCTGAGTTTTAGGATGGTTCGGAATAAAGTTTCGGAGAAGTCAAATTTTTTAACTATTTAATTGCATTATTTGGATTACATTTAACTTGAACTTCCTTTCCCAGTCACTTGCAGGTTACTTCCACCATATCGATAAATTATTACCTTGTTATATTTAAACAGTTCCAACTATTACATAAAAGTTCTTCATCCTGCACCATTATTCATCACACTCACGATTACAAAACATCTCTACCAAAATTATTGATTTTTCGTAACTATCCTTACTCCTCTCTTAATTTTCTGATTGGACGATTTAATTCTACGTCACAGCATTACGTCGTGCAATTATTACTACGGCCAATCACCAAATTGCATATATTTTTACTTATTTAAATTACTAAATATATTTACATAATCATCATTTTTATATATTTATAAACTTTTCATAACTTTTCTAAATATAACTCGAAACTACTGTTACATGTGTAAAGAACAACTGAATGATATTGATCTGAACTGTCCAGAGTAAATAAACACTTCTTATCCAGCATTCATTCACAAACATAAGCATACAGCATTCCACAGGCTAACAGGAAATGAAGTGTTTGTTCCTTCTCGAATTTAACAGCTTGATTTATTCATTGTAAATCTTTTATCACGTCATGTCAGTAGTTTAAATTTCACTTCTGAGTAATTAACACACACCAACCACTTTTAACTCTCCAGAGTAAATAGAGATTACGAACCATTCATAAACAAAGATATAATGTGACTAGACACGTTCTGCCAGGGCAGCAGGAAATTTATTGTTTCCTCTCGCTCGAATTGGATTATTTAAAGTAATTCTTTTATTACATCATGTCAAACATTTACGTTTCAGTTCTGAGTAATAACAAATATACGTACACGCATACATGCCAACCAATAATGATATTCATACAGTGGTTACGTCACGATTTATTGTTATAATACAGATAATAGTGTTTTATTTATTTGTATTAGAAAAAATATTTGAGCTAAAAATATGGGGTTTTCATGGATGTTAGATGCAATACTCTCTACCTTCCACATGGATCAGTTGTGGCAAAATCTGAATTTTTGTCTAAGCGCGAATAGTATGTCATACAGATTGATTAGGTTGGCGCTCGTCACACATTACTTAGCGGCAATGCAATACGACAACACCGCAGAACTCCGATTGGTTGCTCATCTAGTGGCGCTCAAGGAGAAATACCTTCCCATTTGAAACACATAATAGTAAATTTAATGTTACTTGAAATTTTGAATACTCCTGGAACCAGTTACGACTAGAGAAAGATTGAACTGTAATTGTGAGCGGGCTGCTCCACATTGCAGTAAACAGTCCGTTATATTGATGAGAGATAGATTTAAGAGTACCTTTCTCGAACTAATCTCCGGACTTGATCCGATGTAATTGAGCATTACAGACTGCCAAGTTGAAACTGAACTTCCAGGCACGTTGATTAAACACATGGGTTCAATTGTTCTGAGAGACAAGGCAGCATTCTATTCGGCAACCAACACTGGTTACTTTAAATACTGCTGGCACAAAATTTGATTACCTTGAATTTTCAAACTGGTATTTATGGTATTTATTGTAAGTCAGTATTGAGGTATAATTATCTCCAAATTAATTTAAACATACCTCATGGTTTACCAGAAAAATTAATAACGTTGAAGTTAAGTTCCTCAGTCCGATTCTAACTTTCGATTTAGCTTCATGTTTCAGCAGTATGTATTTAAAGTTTTCTGCTAAGTGAATTATAACAGTCATGTGCTTTAATTTCATATCTTTCATCCGCAGGATTAAGCTGAAAACCCGAATATGTAAACCCTTTGTTTCAAATACACTGATTTTGCTTACAAAATGTGGAGCAAAATAACAAAAACTTATATGTATTAGTCAGCAGTAAGGGAAAAAAACGATTAAATAACTACAAGCTCAGGTCAGACAACATCAGGCAGGAAACCACAGTTATCACTCCACATGTCTCAATGAAAAAGTAAGTATTATACAGAGATATCTACCTAAAAGTTTTTAAGTGTTGTCTCTAATTTGTAAATAGGGTTCATGCAAGTTCCAGTCTAAAAGGTTAAAACATGTTAGTATTTTTTCCACAGTTAGGAGAGGCTATTATATACATGTGTGAGTGTGTATGTGTGAGCATACAAATGAATGTACGAGTGTTTAAAAAATGAATGGGAGAGCATGGACGCGTGAAAGCATGTCCCAAATATGACAATGGATGTACAGAGGCCAACAGAAGTATTTGAATAATAACATACAACATTGCACGTACTGTAAATTCTGTAATATTTATTTGGCAGCGTTGAGTTGCTGATCAGGTAAACATTAACCTTTTGTCTCTCGGAAACAATATTTAAAATATCACTTTGCGTGTATTTATTACACAATCTGAACTGTATTTATTGTATTGTCCCTCTTATTGGAAGACATACGTATTCGAACGTACCCAATCGAACAGAGAGAAAGGTGGTTGGACGTACCCTACACGCCCCTACCACATGGCAGTTGTGTTTATGCTGTGCCTCGAGACAGTGTACTCAAAGTTATTTAGCCGATTGTGAACTCACAGGTAATATGGGACGTAAAGGTAAGGAGACAACGGTGGTAAAGAGGAATATCGTGATAAATATGTACAAACAAAACAAATCTCTCTCTGAAGTTGCCAAAACCATTAACAGAAGCAAAATTACAGTGTTCCGCATAATTCAACACTTGAAACACAAATACTGAAGTGGCGCTGCTTCTAAACTCATCAACAGACAGGAGGCAAATAATAAAAATGGTGAAGTAGAATCCGAGAGTCACTGCATCTGAGATTAGAGGATGCCTTGAGCAATATTCTGGCACTGTGGTTCACAGCAGAACAGTTGAGCGGGTTTTAAATAGTACTGGGTACAATCCCCGCGTTCGTAGGAAGAAACCATATGTTAATAAAGTAAATATGAAAAAGTGTATAGAACTTGCTAAACAGTATATGGTGAAACCAACAGAGTTGTGGGATAAGGTTCTCTGGTCGGAAGAGAGCAATTTTTGCTTATACAAGAGTGATGGACATTTTAAAATGTGGGGACTGCCAAATACAGAATGGCAACCTAAGAACATGGTAACTACATTGAAACATGGTGGCAGTAGTGTGATGGTATAGGAATCTGGATTTGGGGAACTGCTGTTCATAGATGGGATCATGGACAAATTTTAATAGAAGAGGACTCTCAAAAAGAGTGCAGAGAAGCTGGGACTGGAGCATGATTATTACTTCCAGCAGGACATTGATCTGAAGCATACTGCAGAAATTGTAAGGCTTTGGATCGTGTAGAACACTCCTCACACTTTGAAGATACCGCCACAATCTCCAGATTTATATCCTATAGAGATCATCTGGAGGGAACTCGAGGAGCATGTGAGGAAGCATCATATCGGAAGCAAGGACCATCTGAAAGAACTTCTTGAAACAGAGCTGAGAAATATGGACTCTGCCGTCACTAAGCAACACATACAGACAATGCCCAAACGATTATCAGCAGTAATTCGAAGAAAGGGGATGATAATTGAATACTAGCTGTTCTCTGTTCAAATACTTATGTCTAGATGTAAAGTAACCATTTCATTTCTCCTTGTAGTGCAAATTAGTTTCAGTTGCTATTTATGAGTTTATATGTTCAATGGAAGACTAAAATTTATTTTGTACCAGTTGTATTTACGTATGCCTACTCTGCGTAGCTTTAAAATAACATAATTAATAAATGTGTTTACGTTCGAATACTTATGTCGGCCTCTGTACTTCTCTTGCACTAACTTGGGTAGTCCTCAAAAACTCTTGGCTTCTTCCTTTCTTTTTTTTATTTATTTAAATGCTTTTATTTTAAGTCATATCTGGACTCTGACTTGGGAAACAACAAATGACATGAACTGTGGTTTTGTTAATGCTGCATTCATTACTTGTATAATACAGTACTGATGTGAGGCGCGGCCTAGACAGATGCTTTTAAGTGTGCTTAAAAGCAATAGTCCCATGAAAGTAAATTTACTAGTATGTAAAATCTCCTGCAGGACAAACTTCTAACACACCGGTGGCGCTGATATGATCCTAGTTATAGTGTAATTAGTTGATTAACTCTAAAAGAAACTTTTCCTCAGAACAGCTGAGAACTGAAGTCGGTACTTCTAACTTGGGCCAGAAAGTTGATCTCTCGATTACAGAAAAATGTTACTACGCACTTCCTTAAATCTTGCAGATTTTAATATATCGAAGATCTACTGCTATTGATGGGCTATATGTGCTTCCATTTACCACGAGGTACGTCCAGAAAATAAGTTCTGTTTGGTAATAAAATTAAATTGTGTACAAATACAGAAAAATTATTTATTGCATAAAATTCTACGACTCCTAAACTACTTTTCCACATAGCTGCTGAAATTAAAGTGATGTCCGCCAAGGAAAGATTTGCGAAGCAAAAACAGATGAAAGTCGCTAGGAGCGAGATCAGGGCTGTCCAGGGGGGGGGGGGGTGTGGTCAAACACGTCCCAGCCAAATCCCTGTAGGATGTTTCTCGTCGCATTTGCAGTG
This sequence comes from Mantis religiosa, assembly GCA_030765055.1. Lineage (NCBI taxonomy): Eukaryota > Metazoa > Arthropoda > Insecta > Mantodea > Mantidae > Mantis > Mantis religiosa. The sequence continues at coordinate 51,899,354 of CM060951.1, read as the reverse complement.
TGTGATCGTGCGAAGTCGTGAAGAAACAACACCTTTTGACAGCCGATAAATTTCAATTGGTTTCACTTTCCCGGCATTCAGAAAACGAATCACCATTGTAAACAAGCACAACAAAGCGTACGTGGCCGACAGCAACTCACAATGGCGCACGTTTCTTCTCCTTGATACAGAGCGTCTACCGCGCATGTGCGGAACTGCGATCGCAGCGCTGCAACGGAGAACGCCCCTTGTACCATTTTGTACCATTTTGGGTTTTAAGAAATGCCTATGAGATCCCTTGAATTAAACGATTTTTTAACAAAGCAAACCACGTGCGCAGGTTTGTGTGTGCTTTTGAATTTTTTTATAATTAACGAATGTACTTAGGTTGAATATATTGTTAAGATGCGACATAAGTTTTCAATAAAACACCTCCACTTCAAACTAGTCTTTATATTGAAATTTTTCGAAATTTTTCATTTCCTCAAAAATGGCAGACAATTTTTACTAACACGGTTTGTTTAAAATATTTGCGCCACAAACAGAATGCCCATTTTGGACCTTCTGAAAATACCATGAACATTCTTCAGTCGGAAGGCACTTTGCACGATTTTATAAAAATGGAAAATAGAGACCATTAAATATTAACTATATAAAAATATGTGGGTCTTTCTAAAATACAACTTCTCGCAATTGCATAAAAAGAATATGGAATACCAAGATCAGGATATAGCTGCACGTTTTAAAAACCCGACAATCTATATATTTGGCTTTCTCGATATCCATTATATCCACAACAAAATGGGCAGTGATATTATTGCTGCAAAGTGATGTCTGCGCTAACAGAAAAATAACCTTTTATCGGAATAGTTTCTAGAAGTTGTGTAAAATTACTCATTGGAATATAGCTGCTTTTTATTGCTGAAATATACATATACTTCAATTTTTATATCTTACAACAATATGTTATTGTTGTATTATACACAAACATGTATAACGTGTTGCTGTTTTGTGTAAAAATAGTTCCTTTCTAACTTTGAGGAACTCTATTTATAAACAAATGCCCATATTGATGAAATATTTTATATGAATTCTGTACTAACAAAAATATGTGTTAATAAATTAGACATTCTATGCCCCTAACCTGGAGCTGGGATATTTGAGAATTCAAATATTTATTGAATCAATAACAGATGCATCATTTATTTTCGCACCTCTGACACCTGTCCTTCTCTCCATCCGCGTGAGATATAGTTTGATAAATAAATAAAAGCACTATACAGTTCAGTATTATCATGGGTTTGTGCGTGATCTCCTCTAAAGGTGCCCTTTCTTTTTGTCTTTCAGAATAAGGGAAACTCGCGGACTAAACCTTATCCAGGTAACTCACCATGACCGAGATTCGAACTCATGACCTCTTGAACGTGTGGCAGACATGCTACCACCTAGGCTACCGAGGCGGGCGCCTTATTGGGTGGTGTCAAAACATGTGCCTCTGATGAAATTTCTGTATCGAGGTTTTGGATAGAATCCTTCGTTTGCTGTAGGTAATTGTCAGAAAAATTAAAATTACACCTGTATAAATTGTTTATATAATATATAGCTTAGAGATATTACTTCACTTGTATACTTGTAATCAACAGACAGCTTTACACTGACCAAAAGCATACACAGTGAATTTTCCGGAGGTGGGGTTCAAACAGGAACAGCTGAAACGCTTAAATAGAACCGAGATTTATTAGGTTCTCGGTTCAGAGTACAGCTGTTCGACTTCTCTCGCTGACAAAAACGGATTCTTCTCTATGAGTGCATTAAACACATGCACCACAATTCTTTTTTCGCCGCTTTGTAAAAATTTTCCTTTGTGATACTTCGGCGAAAAACTGACGGTAGACTCTGCCATTGTACATATAATAAGTACACGCGCAATAAACGATCAATAAAATAATTTAGCTCTCGCACTCGGCACAACACACCTTCGAATGGCGATATATGACTAATCCAGTTCTAAACAAGGTCAGTGATAAAAGTCATATAAACAAATATGTCACCGCTACCGCTAAATCACGTGTTATCGTGTCATGTGCTTGAGAGCAAAGGAACCTCCTCTTTACTTCGTTTAAGAATTAATATGCGTTTCAGATAAATCAACTCTGTTGCCTAATATATTTAATTGAAACATTTACGAAAATATAAATTTGACAATTCTCTTCCAACATATAAAGATATATCATCATGTTAAATAACGAAATAATTTTTACCGTAGAACAGTCTATACTATAATAGCAGCCAATGAGAGGTAATAAGGTCACGTGACCGTTAAAGAGATACGGGACAAGGTTACGTGAAGCAAGTTTTGTCACATTATTTGAAGGACGAGAAATGGAAATCGTCATAGGCTTATACAAAGAATAAACCTACTAGTAAATTAACGGTTATCTTTTATCACCCCAATACAATAAATCCCTGTAACTTGGAACTACTACAAGATAGAAGCCATTGTTGTTGGTTTTAATCAACCCTTAAAATATTTTGTCAATATATATTAATGTTACAGAAATGGTTGAGGGGGTTGCGTGTATCATCTACTGTTATTAAAAGTCATATTAAAAATGATACATTATTGGCTTTTATGCATTTTTACAAAAGTGGTTCGATGAAATGTAAAATTGCATTCAAGTTAGTTCTGTAAACATCATAATAATTAAATTTATAACAAAATATTTATTTACGCATTCAATGTTACAAGCATCGTTTTACTAACATTAATATATTTGATCAATTGGAGCTACATATTACGTTTAAGTGACAGCTGTTAACATCTAATATATCCACTGTGCCTCAGTGGATTATTAGGATTAAGATCACTTTATTGCGATTTTTGCTTACAAGGTTCTGAAATATTTAACAATTGTTATCATATAACTTTAGCTACACTGATTTCCGTAAGTTTAATTCAGCACTATGTCAACCAAAATGCTCACGTGCATTAATTTCCCAACCCCAGTGTCAATGCTCCTGTAGATGCCACACTATTTTCCAGTGATAAACAATAGAATAATGTTTTGGTCAGATGCTTTTTCATCACTGAGCAATGCCGATCTATTGAAAAATCAGTAAGCCTCCAAAAACTACTGTGTATGAATTAACATTACTGCAGTTATACAACTATAGATAACTATCATATATAGTTAAGTTGAGTAACTAAAACTGTTATTTATGGATAGTTCAATTATGTCTAATATTAGAGACAATAATTGTTCTTATATTTGCGAGTTTGAAAAAAAAATAGTTGTCACTCTTCATAGGGATAACTCGTAGTCATATTATGAAAGGCATTCATGGCATAGATGGTTATTTTCCAGTGTATTAAATGTCCTGTTGTTTAAAATAGGTTTTCATTGGTTTTATAATCGACTGCCGCAGTGAATCATTGAGTAAAGGGATTTCGAATCCATAAAACTTTTCTTAAAATGCAAGTTAAGAGATATACGTAGTTTTCTCAGGAAATATAAATAAATAGCTAAATAAATAAGTAAATAAATAACATCATAATTACTAGCACCATTGTTATCATTGTGATCTTTTTTTTGTGCGAGCTGATGAAAACAATCTGCAAGGTAAATTACCTTAATAGCATTTTTTCCCAGGATTTTCTTCTGATTTTTATTCTTCAACTTTTCCCTAGTATAGATACCATTATCATGGTGTTCGGGGATTCTCCTATCCTAAAAATGGTAGAGGCGATGCTGGGGGCGTCGATAGGGTTGAAGATGATACTAAAAGTGGAATAAGTAAAAGTCGGTTTAAAGTCAGGTGCATAAGAACTTATGTACGCAGATACGCAATCACAAAGGTGATGTACATTGCCCCTTCCTGACTTAGATATGGGCCTGCTTCCCTCATCTCTTTGCTTCCCTGTAAAGCTAGTACTTGTACTAAACTCATATTATGCCAAAGAGCTAAGACATAGATATTTTTGTGTAATTTACGTCCTCCAGCATTTAGTTACATCAGACGCTGAATTAAATAGGTGAAATGACGCTCAATGTGTCAACCCCAGAAAAACCTTATCCAGGCAACTCACCCTGACCGAGATTCGAACTTGGGACCTCTTGAACGTGATACAGACACGCTAACATCTACGCTACCGAGGCGGGCAAGAAATGAATATGTTAACAAAAACATATTTGAATCATATACTTTAAAGATCAATATATTTTTATGCAAAAATAATTAAGCAACTTCATTCCGTACTTCATTCAGAATAATTGCGGACACAAAGCCCGGGAAACCGTCTTAACCGTCTCACCTCTTTCAATCCATTGTTAGCATAGTGAGCGTCCTCTGACAAATAGGCTTGCTACAATTTGAAAATCCGCTTTCTCATGTAATTGTTTTAGAATGTGAAATGGTTTAATCTTTATTTTCAAAATAATTACACTAACGAAATAAACTGATGTGCCTCAAATTAGTAAACTTAAAACTTCGTACAGAGTAAAAAAGAAGGCAAACAAAAGAATGAGCGAGGTGTAGACAAAGGGAATGAGTACATTTAGAAGTTTTTATGTTACATGTTTTAATTAAAAATGTAAGCCCTCTGCTTTCTTTAAAATAATTTTGCATCATACCAAAAATTAGTGTAATTAATGATAATGAGCTGGCAGCATGTTCCCTTAATGAAAGAGGGCTGAAAACCACTGTTGTTTTGCACTCTTTGTGGTTTTTAATGGCATGCCACACTCCTTTCCATCTACATTTCGTATGCACACAAAGTAGCACATTGTTGTTGCATACAGAGCTACGTTGTAGTCTTAACAACGGCGTGGCTATACTTTGTTGTGAATTTAACTGCTCACGGCCAAACTGCGAAAAATTACATTTAGCACGAAAGTAACTTTCTGTTTGTAGACGGAAAGGTGTTCTAAAAATTTTCCCACATTTCAAATTAGCACCTCCGTGCCGCAGGTAGCCCGAGGAAGCTTAGCTTTATAATAATACATATTCCTAATGACATTACCAAGGCAAATTCCCCCAGAAAATTAGCATACAGGGCTCATATCCCGTCCTCACGCGCTCTTGCACAGAGTTATGTTGTGCTATATTAGAATGTGTGCTGGCAAGAAGTCGCACAACAATTAGCCAGGTACGTGCGTTGCGAAACTTTATAAGCTAATAGCTTCTGTTTTGTATCTGAGGAGAGCATGGCGGGAATAGTGAGGCTAAGTAAACTGGGGCTACGTCGAGTACTCTTTGCCGCTGAATATCGTGTTTTAAATGTGCTAAGTCAGCACACAGAAGTGCCAACGATCAGTTCGATTTGTTTATTTGGGTAGAGCGGGAGTATCTTTGGTAGTCAATGACCATTTGGCCATCTGATGATTACACGCACACTCTCACACACGTACACAAGCACATTTAGTCGTTTTCCATGGCCTAGGGATAACGTGCTATGTTCTGGCTTCCGATATCGTGTGTTTAAACCTGGTGGAAGCTGAAAGATTTTTTCGGATGTAAAAATACTTCTTTTGAAAGTAAGTAATAAAGCCGATGATTTCCTGTCCAGATTTTCGACCCGTAAAAAGAAACCGCAAGCCCGATAAAGGCACATCTGAGCAAACTGAAGAGCCTTTCACGCCTAATATAGAATGTGACTGAGAACCAAAGCAGTTAAGGGCAAACATAAATAAAACATACTTTTTCGTTCAAACTTCTAGACTAAGGAGAATTGGGTATAATTGTGGTTAAAGAAAAATTCCAACCTTTCAGCCGGAAATCGAACTGGGCCTTCTTGATTTTAAAACTAACATGCTAAGCAGCAAACTAAAGATGCTGTCTCACGTCTTAAGCGACTAATAACAGTCTCTGTGTATCGTCAAGTGCGTGATACTATGGTACTAGAGGTTGATGGTGGTAAGAAATGCTAAGCCGCCTGTCACACACACGCACACACACACACACACCTCACAGCCCTTATTTACTTCCAGTAGTCCATTTACCAATTGTCTTACTTCCCTATTTTTCTTCGACCCTGGATCTGAATCTGACCTGTGTTCATGTGCCCGATTTTTGACTAAAATCAATATTTGATTGGTATGAACTGGCGTTTCAAAACAAGCCTTTCAGCCATACTTGTTAAGGTTACTCGGGTTCGTTCTTGTCGCTTATTTGAGTTACTTCCTCATCGTTTCTTGTACGAGATTAAAACTATAAACGACACCCTTACAAAGAGTCGAAAACTTTACCTGGGATTTCTTAGTGAAGGTACATTGGAAACCGAAAGTGAATATCTCATCCACAACCAGATAATTAAAATAAATTCAAAGATACATTTTACATAATTCTAAGCGGATAATAAATACCCTGTTGAAATCATTAAAGGCTTGCCTTCATCTCTTTTAGCAGTACAATGACTTCTAAAGCCACATTTTACTTGTCGTTAAACGATTTACTGTGAGAGAAACAGACTTGTCCGTAACAAAACAACCTCGGATTATTTTAACCTAGGATTATGTTTGGAAACTTAAGATTTCAGGAAAAAGTGACGTACCTATTTATCGTATGAGTTCGTTTGAGAGTGTTTGTGACTATGTGTGTAGTGTTTAACGCCCGCTTTTACTACATACGGCACCGCAGGCGATGACACTGATGATACATGAGATGAATATGGACCACCGGTGGAATCAGATGACGGGGGAAACCGGAGATCCCGGAGAAAACCCGCCCCAGCGCCGTGTTGTCCACCACAAATCTCACTTTGCGGTCGCCTGGGATCGAACCCGGGCCGCCTAGGTGAGAGCCAAGCGGTCTAATCACTGAGCCACGGCGTGGCCTGAGAGTGTTTGTGCTGCAGAAAAACAGAACACATATAAGGACAAATTTTCTGTAATATTTCTTCATCATTAGAAATACATATACTTTGTGTTACAAAAAGAATACGTTCAACAGTATCAATGAAGTATGTAGCCTGATTTAATGGGAAAATGAAGCATTATACGGTGTAAGTTTACATGTAGGTATTACACGATCCAAAGTCCACAAATTCAAATATATATGTCATTGTTATAAACAAATATCGGGTCACTAGTGATGACAATGTTTGTAAATTAGAAAATATAAATGATTTTGTTCAGGAAAAATCGTACTAAGGGAGAGAACAAGGTAACTAGGACGTCTTCCTTCAGCTAAATAATAAAAGATTCTCAGCGGTATTATCAAACCGCCCATATACCTCTTTCTCTCCCTCTCTTTCTCCCACGATAACCTATTCGGTTGCAAAATAAAGTCATACCTATATTTCACACTGGCGATAATTGTCCGAAATGAGTATATATATTAGTTCTGAATTAGCGTGCAACGACACCTATCCCAACTCTCTGGCACAATTCTGGACTTTTGAATGACAAATAACTTGTTACTCAAAGCGATCTGATAGGTGTATAGAAAAAGTATCTTTCTGTGGAACATTTAGCACTTAAAATCTGTAATTGGTGAGCATTTCATAGTTTCTAGCAGCCCATTTCTCATCTACATCTCTCCATATAGGTCCAGTTATGATCACTTTGCATTGGATGGGACGCACTACAATTTAGTGGGCAGGCGAAGTGGCCTTCTTCATACAACCATGCCCATTAACTCATGATTGGTTTCAATAAAATTAAACAGACATGTGCAAAGGATAGGACACAAAATAATGATTAAGTACATTTGATATTTGATATTTATTTATTTGTACAGTATCCTTTACAAATTCAGTACAATAAAATTTAACATAGAACATGCTGTATTATACCTCCTGTACAAATACATGAAATTGCTGACCTAAGATTTACTTGCTAACTCAGGTCCCCTGACTATTAGCCTTTGGTTTTCCTGAGCAGCTAGATGCCATTTATTCTTGACCTTTTCTTCTTTTATCCTAATCCACTTTTGTCTTACCCTATATAACAAATCTCCTATACATCTATTTTTCTTTTCTCCCATCTCCGTTAGCATGCATACCGCCAATATCTCTTTACTTACACTGTCCCATTTCTTATCCCATATTGTTCTCCTGTAATTTGTTAGCTCCTTACATTCTATCAGGTAATGAATAGTGCTTTCTTCATCTCCACAAAATTCACATATTCCTACATCATTACTTCGCCATCTTCTTCTTCTTCTTCTTCTTCTTCTTCTTCTTCTTCTTCTTCTTCACTCCAAGGGCTAGGCAATGCTGCCTGTTCCGGCTTAAAACATGTCTGACCATCGTTTTCGTGGTCTTCCCGGATGTCTCTCTCCTCTAGGTTTATAGTTTATAACTCTTTTTGGGATCTTATCTCTCGGCATTCTCTCAATATGCTCTCTCCATTCATTTCTATAATTTATTATTTTTTCTTCTAAAGAACTTATTTCTAAATCTTCTTTTATTTTTTCCATTTGGAATTTTATCTAAAAGAGTACATCGCTTTACTGCTCTTAAGAATCTCATTTCGGCAGCCTGTATCTTGTTTTTGTCTGCTTTTGTTAATGTCCATATTTCAGAACCGAAAGGAAAAGCAGGCACAGCCATTACTTTATAAAATTTCTACTTCTCCACCCTTTTAAGTATAATATTCCTACCCTCATCCATGCTATGCCTTCTCTTCCAGTTTTACCACATTGGTCTATATATTTTTCCCTACCCCATCCTGTCTTTAATTGCTTATAACATTTCAAAGATTTCTTTTCTTCTATACTTTCCCCTATCTCTTGCCTATCTATGTCTTCTAGTCTAGTTCTCACTTCCTTCCAAAAACCGCTATAATTTGTCTCCTCTGCTCTCCATAGATCTTCCATGCCTATCTTTAATATCATTCTTTCCAATTCCGCCCACCAACTATTTGTATCTTTAATGGTTTTCTGTTGCTTCATGCACAAATTCAATAATTCTCCTTTCTGCCCTTTAATACACTTATACCAGAATTTCAATGTTCTCTCTATTATTATTCCCCTCCTTTTTGTATTACCTAGCTCTAGTAATGCCACTTCTCTTGATGCCGATTTTGGCAGCCCTAGTAGTTCTTTGCAAAATAATCCATACATCTGGTCCAATTGTGTTCCTATCTCTGATGTGCCCCATACCTCCACTGCATACTTTGTTCTGGCTTCAACCATCGCTTCATACATTCTTTCTAACCATCTAACTGACATCTCCAGTTTATGTTTACATATTCTTACCCCTGACATTGCTGCCCTGCCATTGGCTATCACTTTACTGGCTTGTGCAGCCCATCCTCCACTGCTACACATCCTTACACCTAAATAGTCATACTCGTTTACCACTTCTACCTTTTGATCTCCTATGAACCATTCCACTCCTTTCCTAAGTATCGATCCTCTTTTAAATACCATTATTTTTTTTTATTTTTTGCTGTTTATTCTTAGTCCCCAGTCAGCGCAAAACCTATGCATTGCCTCAATTGATTTTTGTAGACCTATTACAGAAATTGCTCCTACCGTTAAATCATCCGCGTACAATAAACCAGGGATCTCTTTGTTCATTATTATTGGACAGTGGGCATTGATTACCTTAACCCTCTCTATTAGGTCATCTATAAATAAATTGAATAGTATACGACTAAATTGGTACCCCTGTCTTAAGCCTAACTTCTGTTCGGCTTCTTCTGATAATACATTCAACCCACATCTTATTCTGAATTTCACCCCACTATAAATTTTATCAATTTCGTTTATAAACATCTCGCTCACCCCTTTTCTTCTTAATTTCCAGATTAAGTACATAGAAAATCTTAAGTGCTGTAAAGAAATGAACCAATTCATCTCTTTGAAAGTGAATAACGGCTTACGAAAGAGAAACATATATGCAGGCATATGCTGCGTACAGCACTGTGAGGCAAACATTCTAAAATATTTTTACTGGACTTTATATCTTACTACAGCTGTATATTTATCCGAGAGCGACGATGCATATCGGGAAATACGTGAAATAGCACGGAAGTGACAAGATGACGTAGCTCTCAGCCTGTATTACGGAAACATAAACAAGCATCAGCAGGATATTGGCCCTATATCCCAGCAAGCGCTGCAAATTTAATACCTGTCATACGGAATATCTATTTTAACAAAATATTTTACTTTTCGAGTACGTACTTCTACGTGCCTTCCGACCTGTACCATTTTACTTTCAATACTATCCACTTGCAGTACGTGGAAGAACCACTGTATTTCGTTCCAAATACCACTTTTTAGACTACCTGAATCCAATATACCAGGCGAGTCAGTTGCCCTTATTTATTCTTATCTATGCAACTCGCAGTTTTTAGTCTAATGTAAAAACTTTGACCCTTTTAGCACCAAAGCCATTATTACAGCTCTGCCCTTCTATTCGGTATCAGTACTTCAATTTACACTTAAATGGTTATTAGAACCTCTTTCGTGTAAAAATAGTAACTGAACTATTATTACTATGGCGGCAACAAAATATACAACCCCAACATTAATACTTACAGCCCTGAATGAGGACTAAGAAGCTGCGAAAGTTTTAAATGAATGCCGGATTCTCATGCATATAATACTAGCAGTGATAAGAGAATGCTTTTCCAAAGAGCGACAAACAATACGTGGCAAATGGTCGAGTGGGTTAGCTACTGTTATGTGGTGATGCAAAGCTTAGATTGTAAATGACCTCATATTGTTTTGGTTATTTTTGTCTTTCTTTTAGTCTTTATTGTCTGTATTTTAGTTACTAATTTATTATTGCTACTGGTTCTCTTTTGAGCCAAAGACACCAGCATGACAATCTGATAATTAGAGAGCATTCTTAGCTTTGTAACCCTTTATAATCAACATATCTGGTGTTGTAAATCATGTTAAGAAGTTAGACTTTCGTTCTAGGAGCATTAAATCTAATAGTTTTTGTTTCACGCTTAAATCTTACATTTCATCACTTTTGCTGACAAAGGAGTTGTGAACGTGCTGAGCTCTCGGTTAAACAGAAAAATAAATTTTCCAAGAGTGCGAATTTCTTCAACGCAGTAAATGTTCAAAATGATGACCGCTGACAGTATTTGAAAGGTCCACTCACGCCAAGCATTGACGCAGGTGCACATAGCTAACGCCAGTTTGCATTTGTGCAGTGTTTGAAATTTGGCTGAATGGGTCAAGCACAATAACTACCATAATAAAATATATACTACTAACTATAAATTTATATTCATCTATCAATACTAAACATGGTAACTATTGTATTTTACAAATACTAATAATGTTACAAAAATGTGATTTGTATATAATATCAAATTATAGGCCACAAGAGGTACAATAAAGGTTAATAAAATTTCTGAGCCGAATACAAAAGATTTCAACCCAAACTGCAGTGGCAGAATGGTGAAGTAATCTGTATAATACCATATAGCCAATGCTATCTTGCGAATAAGCAACCTCAGAACTCAGAACCCACCTCGGATCTTTACACGATTTTTATAGCTTCGGTGTTTAGAGCTCGTATTGGTAGTTTTAACTCAATTTGTGAGAGAAGCGGAAACATCTACCTCCTTTTTAGTATTTTTGACATGGCTGTATAACGAAAACACGTGTTGACTGAAGATTTAAATCCACTTAGACGCACTGTGTAGATCTGCCATTTTGTGTTCCAATGTTATTTTCAAATGATGCATGTGACATGTTGTTCCTTCAGTAGCCTCGGTAGCGCAGATAGTAACATGTCCGCCTCACATTCAAGTGGTCCCGAGTTCAAATCTCGGTCAGGGTGAGTTACCTGTATAAGATTTTTCCGGGGTTTGCCCTTATCCTCAAAGACGAATGTCTGGTAACTAAGCTCCATGGGCCCCGGAATTATTTGAGCATCATTCTAGCAATTTCATTCACCGTCCGATATGACTTAACGTTGGAGGACGTAAATTGCACAAAAAAAGAAGAAACAGGCGTGTACAAAGGTGAGGTGTGGGTGTACGTTAATTAATAAATGTTTGTAAACTTGTCTAAAATTGCTACTGTAGCTCTCTATGTCTGGGTATGATGTTTTTGGAATTGACATATATAGTGATTGCTTTCTGTCCCATGGAACACTTACGCACTGAGTTATCTACCCCTCCTCTATAAACTGTTCTGAAAATCGTGCCTTAGAAAGCACTCAAGAAAGACGTAAGTTACATATGTCCTCAAGCACGCTGCATAACATAAAAAATAAATAAAGGCAGGTGACTCAGTATTAACATTCCTAATAGGTTCCTGTGTGTGCGTCAAATGTCTGAACGGCATAACTTAAAGAGGATGTCACATAATCCTTTTCCAAACTTCCCTTTATATAGAACATTGTTTTGTTTTATTCATTTTTATTTACTCAGGGGAACGTGAAACATATATTTTCAATGAAATTTCGGTATCATATAGGCGACACCTTCACTGCTAGTGTGTAGTAGAGAAAAAAAGTTTAAAATAGCGATTGCTGTCCCATCTATCCAAAGATAGACGTCATCTGTTCGATATATGCAGAAGCAGAGATACAGCTGCTAAGCAAGAAGGTCTGTGTGGACTCGTAGTTGAAGTCATCTGCTTATGATATAGAAGCTGAGGTACAGTTCCATTCGCATGCCTTTGAGGGCATATGGCGAAGAAGATGGCAAGAAGATACAGGGATGAGATCTGTTTGGCATACACCGATCAGTAGTTATCTCACAAAACCTTCGCGATGTGTGTTAGCAATTTAGCAATGTTAAATAAAATATGTTGTGGAATGGAAAGATAGAGACAGACCGTAAAATTCAATGCCATAGCCGGGATTTGAACCACGGATCTTCTGATTGCCGTCCAGCATCTCATATCGGCACGTTGGCCATAGTAGCCCAATGGTTAGAGCGGCTGGACACCAACCAGAAGATCCGTGGTTCAAATCCTGGATATGGCATTGAATTTTTCAGTCTGTCTCTATCTTTCCACAATTTAGCCTACACACGACCAGTGTGAAAGAACAATTAATTTTAATTAATTGACCAAATACTGGTTGACTATAAAGCCCGGGCCTTAAAGTACTTACATGTAGTATGTCACCATTAAGGTAGTTGTTTCATGGGTTTATGAGAACTGCTAAGTGGTTTAACGGGAAAAACGAGTCAGTTGGAGAATTTAATGTCATTTCGGCACGTTGGCCATAGTAGCTCAAGGGTTAGAGCGGCTGGACGGCAACCAGAAGATCCGTGGTTCAAATCCCGGCTATGACATTGAATTTTTCAGTCTGTTTGTTTCATACTTTAGCCTACACACGGCTAGTGTGAAAGAACAATTAATTTCTATGTTGTGGAAATGCGTACAGGTGCAATTTAAGGCTCACCTTATTAATAGGAATAATTTTTTGTTAGACTGGTTTACATAAATGTTACCAGAAAATTAGTGTGAATGCAATAAATAACGTGATTTGTGTGCTACGAGGAAAAAAAATTAATGGAAACGATACTAAACAACTATGGAATGTGCAGCTATATGTCTGCAGCATTACCCTTTTGTGAGAAAGATAACTAAACCTCACACAAGTGCATATCCGAATCACAAAAAAATAATGGCCGAGTTGCATTGCGAACATCGTCGCATAGATATGGCTCTTCCAAATAAACTAGCATCTGCCCCAGTTACACAACAATACACTGTTGGTACAGAAAAACCAATATCCACGTGAATTGTGCCGTTTGAGTTGTCCTTGTTGATGCCCAGAGCCAGCTGCACTTTATATGGCCAGCAGATCACCGGCGCTCGCCCGTTGACGCTTAGAAATCGATTGCCTGACGTGATGAATGTTTGGTAGAAACAGTGAGATGGTTCGCAGAGTCGAATTTTGCACTTAAAAAGGACTGATTGTTTTCAACAGAAATAAAGTACTACTTAGAATATACCAAGCGAAACTTTTTTAAAAAAAATTAACGTCCTTCAACGTTAAATCTACTGGACTATGAATCAAATGAATAAGATGGTTCACAAATGAGCCCAGGACTCAGAGCTTAGAGTTAATAGTTACCAGAGTTACAAGTTCAGTTATCTCTCGGGATAAGAGAAACTCTAGAAGAATCTCATCCAGCTAACCCGCCCTGATCAAGATTCAAAATGGGAACCTCTTGAGTGGCAGACAGTTATAACGAAACCTTCATTAAGATTATAGTTTACAATAAAATGTTTTATTAGCATTAATTTTGCTATTACTAGTATTATTATCACTCCATCTAATCTAAATTAGATATTATCATGTTATGATCACTCCAAAGATTAGCTAATTCTGCGTTTCGGGTTTTACAAAGCACCAACCCAACAATGTCTAAGATTCCCAATATCTCGCCCTCCTGTGTTCCTCATTAGTAGTAGTGGTTCTCGATCCTTAACCTGTTCATATAAATACACTATTAATCGATTGGTTTATTGTTCCTTATTTCATTATATAAATGTTTTATTTTACTTCATCCTTAATTTCTCCATTTTTGATCCTATTGCATTTGGCTCAACCGTTTACTGGGCCAAGCAACCGTCACTCTGCTGTTTAATTATATATTTCTGCTTTGAATACGTATGGTTTGTCATACATAGCTCTAAAATTTTATTGTTTATTTCCTTAATTTGGCTTGACTCCTTAATTTTAGAATCAATATCCCTTTTTACGTTAAAACTGATACATTTTAGAGTTGACCTTCTCGAGTAATTTTACATTTTTTGTCTTTAACAGCCTAATCATTGTTTTTCTTATTAATAAGTACGTATACATGTTTTATCACTAATTCTTAGGCTTGGGTTTGGGTTTCGACTTCGTTGGGCTGGAAGTGGAGGTGCACATTATGAGTACAATTAGACAAATGTATGAACAGAACTCACGCATGGCGGAAGCAGCAATAGGTGCGTGAGTACAAGATTCACTTTGGTGCCAAGTAAGTTTCTTCATGGAGCCTCTAGCCGGCCCGCATCGGTAGCGTAGATGGTAGCGCATCTGTCTCATGTTGAACATGCCCGGGATTCGAATCCCGGTCAGGGTGAGTTACCTAGATAAGCTTTGCTCTAGGGTTTTCCCCCATCCTGAAAGACGAATATCGGGTAGCTGTAAGTTCTATGGACATTTGAGCATCATTTCTCCTACTCCATTCATTGCCCCATATGACTTAACGTTGGAGGACGTAAATTTAAGAAACTTCCAAGGGTTTCACACCGTATCCCTAGCAAGATAGACGACTACAACTCTGAAATTTTGCATAGGGCATAGTTACAACGGTAAAATTCCCATAAGGCACTGCCATAGCTACCTTTGCCAACACATCCGAACCTGAAGACAAAATTTTAATTAAACTGAATGAAATTCAGGGACGGAAGCCTCGAAAAGGAAAATATCTAACACAACATTCGTATAGTGACAGAGAGAAAACCAGAAAGAATTTTTGGTCAGTGTGGTTGATCACCGTATCGAAATGGGACCACCCCAGAGCGTTACTGTCTAACCCACCCTGCTCTGTTATTTCTATCCTTTATTTCGGCCGATGCACCCACAGAAAAACAATATGGAATCCGAGCATATGACCAAGATCGATAGGGAGACCAAGACACGGTGGGCAGATGACTTTAGGAGGACAGCAGGAACACCATGGACGAGACAAGCTAAGGACAGACAAACGTGAAGAAAACAAGAAAGAGCAGCCACCCACAAATACACCACCTCCTAGTTAGCAACAGAAGTGTCTGTGTTAGTGTTAGTGTCAGTGCTAAGTTGAACTGCAGTTCAAAGAGAAGTAAGATATATGTAAATTACAAAAATCAAGTTTTTGTGAAAGAGGGAACTTAAGATGATGGATCGCCTAATTTAGGAGAGCTCATATTATAGAAATATCATAGATCCCATCACCTTAAGCTCAATGGAATATAGGTTATATGTAGAACATGGAGTATAAAACAAACATAGATCTAAGTACACGGTGTATAGAATATAGAACATTAAGATAAAGAGATACCGACAAGCACGCATGAGAGTCTTAGGAGTTGCTACCCTAATGAGCTCATAGCTGTAGCACTAACAATTTATGGCCTTACCCATTTATGGATGGATTGGCTATTTATTTATATTTGAACTCTAATTAAGCACTTAGCTATTAAACCGAACTCAGTACACCTGTCACAAGCTTCCTCTGCTATGCGTCAACATTGTACCATTGTTGCAAAATCTGCCGTTATGTAGAGACTTGAAATGGGCAATAACATAGGGATGTAGAAGCATCTAAAATGATACCATGAAGACTTGTACTACGCCACTGGGAAAAACAAGAGCACGAAATAACATCTTTATGGACTCATCCATAACGCTCTTAACTTCCCTGAGTGCGGGCCCTGTACTTGAATTTTAGTACGGTTGTAGCAGTAAACTCCTTTTCCTTGTATACATTAGATAAGAATTTCAAGCTGACGTTGTGTTTTATTAAACAAAAGGGAAGGCGAAAAGGGCTGTGGGAGGCCCACGCCATCTACATTCATCATACTGCACGTTTAATAATTTATATCGTTCCCATCAACGCCTACCTTATTATCCCGCCGCGCAAACACAACTACCTACCACGAGGGCCTTTAAATCTTCACTTTACACTTTTATTAGAAATTCTTGTGCCTAATATTCCCGGCGTGTGCGCACGTATGAAAAAGAATTTCATCTGATGTTACGCGCCCCTGGACGCCAATACCTTACGATAAAACGGCCTTTTCTTTCTCCCGCTCAGAAGGAAGCAAGGAATACAAAAAGCACAAATATTACTAATTTTATTTAGGAATTAAAGTCATGAATTCCTCCATTTCACACTAATCAAGCAACGCAACACAAATTTAGAAAATCCAATAGACATCAAATAAAGAAAAGAAATAAGCATAACTAAAATCTTGCTAAGCGGGATTTTTATATAAATGCTGAAAAATTAAAATTTGAAATATTAGTTTTACTGCATCAAATAGTAATCATTTAATACATACAAGAAAACACCATATCGGAATAGTCAAATTAACATAGTTTTCTAAAGAAACGCTACCGTATGTGTATCGAATTTAATTCACTATTCTGGCAATACTGTCACAGCGGCAGTGAATCCCTACAGAAAAAAGACATCCCAGTCCACCACTTTATTATTTACTGCTGAGCGGAAATAAAAAATGGAACGTGTAGAAGTCCATTCCGAAACCAAATGGTCAGGGAACATAATCGCGACACAACAAATACGTGTTTCAGAGATATATATATATATATATATATATATATATATATATATATATATATAGTGTTGTCTTGTTTTCAAATAAGTTTAATTCCTTATTCTCCAATGACAGTTATATTTTCTTTACTTTTATATTTCATTAAACTTTGAAATTATTAATACCTTATTTAAGAGGCCCATTTTTAACATTTCAAACTTTAGTGCTGTAACATTTTTTTAATATTTATTTATCAATTGATCAGCACAGTCAGTGCTATACAAATTGCGGAGTTACAGATACAGAATAAAATTAAAGAATACATGGAAAGAGGATGCTCATATTGGAGTCCTCTAGCAAACTGAGCTGATTTGTGGGAATATTAATTACATAACTTCAGCACTACAGAATTAATACTTTATACAAATAAAATGTCTTGTGGCAAGCGTGCCTTCAGTCTTGGTGTAGCATCTAGGCGGCGTCCCATTTGAAAGAATAAAGCACCTGATACCTGAGGAAGGTGAGCAAAGACTTCTTGTAGTTGTAGAGCTGTACTCATTAATGCCGACTATGCCCAATTCTCTGTGTAGCTGTGCACTCGGATGTACCACGGGGCGTTCACAGACAATCGCAGTATCTTGTTTTGAAACACCTGGAATCGGTGAATATGAGTAGGTAAACTAAATCTCCATACAGGACTGGTATATAGAAATGGTCATACGAGGGTGGGTCAAAAAGTAATGCCTCCTATTTCTTTTCTCTCTTTTAACTGCCAACAAAATTGAATCCAATTTACATAGCTTGTAAACTACAACATTGACGATTAATTTGTCACTATTCAATATAATCTCCATCCTTTTCCACAGTTTTGGTTCACCTTTTAACTAGCGCATGTATTCCAGTGTGGCAAAACACACGTCTTGCTTCCTAAGCCATTGACGCACGGACGTTTTCACAGCCTCCTCATCTTCAAAATGAATTCCACGATGAGCTTCCTTTAGTGGTCCGAACAGATGGAAGTCTAATGGTGCCAAGTCAAGGTTGTATGGGGGGTGAGGTAACACTTGCCATCCCAATATCTCAATTTCTGCAGTGCTGTAACGGCTGGTGTGTGGTCTTGCATTGTCATGCAAAAGAAGAACATCCGCCATAGCTTTTGTTGGGCGAACTCGGCGAAGACGTGCTTTCAGCTTTTGGAGAGTTTTGACGTATTGGACAGAATTTATTGTGCACTAGGGACCTCCTGAACGTGAAGCAGACACACTACCATCTACGCTACCGAGGCGGGTGAATCACGGGGTGTTGACCATAAATCTGAGCATGGGCATTTGATCATAGACTCCCCAAAAAGTTTGAAAGGAGTGTTACTACATAATGGAAACGCATATTATCCGTTCCTTTAGCCGACGCATTTAGTGTTAAGGAAAATTATGAAAATATGAGGTATGATTATCCGCAATTAAATATGACAATTTCTCTTGATGGATATGTGCGGATTTGAAGATTACAGTCACCTTACTTGGAATACAGCTTGGTTATACTAAACTGTGCTACTTCTGGTGCAAGTGGAATAGCAAAGATAAACGTAGTCATTAAACATGAATCTTTTAACCCAGTAAAAATAAATATTCTTCACCAACCACTTGTACGTTCTGAAAAATGTCTTATTTTCTCCACTACATATTACACCAGGCCTGCTTAAGAATTTTTTGGAAGTGGATCGTCATGGTAGAGCATTTCTTTTCCTGAAAAACAAATTCCGAAGGATCAGTGAAGCTAAAATAAAGGAACAAATGTTGTGACCCTCAAATAGGAAAACTGAAAGAAAAAAAAAACTGCAGAATTTGAAAATCATTTAAATGTGCAATAAGTAACTGCATGGCAATGTTTCTGAGAACATTTCAAACTTTTTAGGAAACTTTGGATGGAATAATTTGTGAGTGTCATGACTGAGAACCACAAGACAATGTATATAACAGGTCTTTCAAAATACACTTTCTGCACTCCCATCTTGATTTGTACAAACACATGGAACATTTCCACCAGAACTAGTAGAAATGGAAAGGCGCTACCAGGGTATATGGTGTCCAAATGTATGGGAGTCTACTGCTAGACAGTGAAGAGGGGTGTTCCTCAAACAGAAAATCTCATGCAGTACCTTTTAGGCGAGTAGATGTCATTTTAGCTAAGATATAATAGTACAGGTATGAGAAAGTTCATCATGTGGTTACTCGATAATCTGGGTGATGGAAAAGTTCTATAAAAATATTGACGCGGTAACAGGCTTAAAATTTTCGGCGCAAATAGATAACAAATGGCGGATAGTATTTCACGGTAACAAAGAGCTTGCATAAGCAGTTAATAGCGCGGCTAGTGTAGACAAACGAACCGGCTAACAAAGAAAGCTGTGATAAAGAACTTGCCGGCATAGATTAAGTTACGCTTCTAGAATGTGATAGAATATTCGGTTTCTTTGTTCTTCTGGAAGAGTCTCGAATTTATCAATGGGGTATTTAAGAAGGCGACGACTCGCCAGAAGGAGTTGTAAAACGAGAGTCAGCTGTGAAGTGTTGTAACGAAAGCTGATGTTTGTTATTGTCGTCGACCTTGGAGCTGTAGATTGTGTTATATATGTGATGTAATGTTGTTACGTGAGAATTGACAGTGTATTCCTACGGAAATAAAGAACATTTAGAATTTCGGCAATTTGGACTTTTAATTCTACGAACCCACAAAGTCACAATATTTTATATCAGCACAAAAAGTGAGCCAGAAACGTCCATTATTTTCCTAATAACATAAAAGCGTTCTAACTTTGTTGGTCTGTACATCATTACATTTCCTCTAAGATAGAAAACTATTACAATTTCCATTACTTATAAAGAAGGAAATTACAATTTATAAGAATGGACAAGAAAATAAATTTTTGCCCTTAGGCGAATGTAAACGCATTGTCTTGCGAACCTTGTGTGCAGTTGAGCAGTGACCCCTAATGATTGCGATACAGCCTGACGAACAACCTATAGAATGAAAGCGATAAATCACCAAAAGCTTTGTCTGGGTAGAAGTTAACGGTTCGATGGATGTTTTCTATGTTATCGACATTCCGTCTAATTGCCATTTTGCGGCACACCTTCCAGGTCAGGTGATGTCCTCGTGTGAGGCTATAATTCAGCTCGCGAAGTGACAACATACTGTAGGGGGTAGTTAATTTCCTTTCCCAGTCGTCCATACCATTGACTCTCGGAGCCGATAATCTGATAGATGCTCCTCCACCCAAATAAGTTCGCTTTCAGGCATCATATTATGTATCTATGCAATTGTCTCCAATCGTTAACTCTATCGCATGTTATTGACAAAGATAAAATAAAATACCTAAAACAAGTTACAGTGCATTTATAAATTTAACAGCTACAGACACGAATAAAACTCTAGAGTATAATACATTTGAGAGCGAGACTTGGCGGGAGCATGGCGTTGCATGGCAGTGAAAAAGGCTATTCTCAGTAAACCTCCATTTTCTTGTGGGATGGCCTCTTTTTTCTGGGTATCCCGGTGGCGTATGCAAGCTGAAAGAGCGGGAAGCAGTCTGTTGCCAGTTATTTTGCAGGAATTTCAATCAGAGGAGCAATGCACATTTTAAATCTTTTACGTATTTGCATATTTCACGAACCAGTAGCCATATTATTATAATAGTGATAATAATAGAACTTACGAACACTAAAAATTGGAATTCACGCACGCAAAATATAGCAAAGGAAGTTCACCAGCGCATGCAGCTAAAGCCACGTGGCTCAAACAAATTTAAGCTGGTAACATAGTGTTGGGTTCGGAAGCCACGTCTAGCAGCGACAATGCTGACTGGCGCTAGCAGACAGATTTAACTTCCTCACCACAACACCGGACGTAGAGACTCCCAGTACTACCAACAGATGCAGTTAGTGTGTGTGAAAGATATGAACGAAATATTCGAATAGAGTGGTGTTGTAATAAATATTGTAACCGCAGTATCAGGCAGAGATTAGGAGGCGGCGGCGAATTAATCGAAGTCAGATACTTAAAAAAGAAGATAAGTTAATAGAAATGCTTTGCTAAACTAATATAACAATCTTGTTATAATAATATGAAATTAGAATGGATAACTTAATGATTAAAATAGCAGCTGACTTAAAGAATAAGAAAGGCAGAATATAATTTAATATAACATATATATTAGCATCCGGGCAAGAAAGAGAAAATATTCTTCTAAAAATACGTACACGTCGGAGAGACAGGAAAGAAGGACCGTTGCCTTCTTTGTGCTAGTAAAAGTTCAATGTCTGAGAACTATAGTATAGTTTCAGCTAGGAATGTTTTGGGACAAAGGACTTTCAAAATGCAGTTGAATATGAACTCTAAAGGGATTTACTTCGCTGATTTGATAACGATGTATACCGTTACAAACAACTCAGGGTAGGCGTTCCCCAACTCAGGGTGGGCTGAACGTCAATGAGTCATATGAGTTTTACAAAACAATATGAAAATTCTAAATAAAATGAGAAACCAATAATAATGTAACATTTGAGAAGGGTGAGCTAGTTTGGTCACCTGATAAAGTTAGAGAGGGGATCAGAATAAGGTTCGAACTGAATGGTGATGTGAGAAAAACTTTACTTACAGGTTGATACTACAACAGGAAGAACGTGTTCATGTGCGAAGATTTCGAAGTATGAAATGTTAGGAATTTTACTAACAGGTGGTCACCGAACCAAGTGGATAACCAAGCATAGATTCAAGAATTAAACCAAATAATTCTACAACAAATGTTATTAATATGACTGAGTAGCCAACAACCACCAAAATCCATTTCCTACAGCTATTCACCTGAGGATAACAGAACTAATAGTTCCAATTAAGCTCAAATTGCAACCCAATTAATTTAACAATGGTATACGGGTTTGCCGCAATATCTTGCTTGATAATGAAATTGTACGTTGTATTTCAGTGTTTTAAAGCTAATATAGTCCTATATTTTCATTCTAAAGATAATTTCGAGGATATGTTTTCAATTGCTATTTCTGTTTGTTGGTACTATTACCCTTCCCCCTCCACCTCTTGCAGTCAGAAACGTCAGAGCCGGAGATGAAACGGCCGAACTGTATTTAGTCGTCAATTATTAATTTGTTATGCTATTTTGATATTACTTGTTATATTTAATTATTGTTAACCGAATGTAATATGACTTTACAAGTTATAAAACTATTTAGCAATTTAAAAAACAAGGAGAGAAGAAACCAAAGGGACTCCAGATGACCCGAAAGAAATAAGGGATCCAGGAATAAAATCATAACGTCTTTTTGGGAGATGCGGATGGGTGCGAGGTGTGTTCCACTTTTCCTTATAAAGCTAGAAATTGACAAGCTGAATGCTTCACACTCTCAATTGGAAAATTATATTTTGTGCAACAACCGAATGTTTTAGGTCTATAAACCCGTTATGAGTATGATTTTTATTCATATCCCTACGGTCGGTGTGGAATTACCTTGTGATTGACAGTTTTGAGGTGGTTATCAGCTGATAGGGACTCATCAAGTCGATGTCAGAAGAATGCGTTGCAACAGCTACTAGATCAGTGGAAATGTATGCGCATTTTCACATGCACGTAATGATCTGATATTTTGTTTGCAAGTATTTTATCTGGGCGACAACTAACATTAAATATCTAAATAAACTACACAGTTGTTAGTTGAATTATCATAATGTACGAGCGCTGTTCAATAAAGAATAATCACAATTTTGTTTTGACAACGTACTTTTACTCATCCTCATAATTTTGATGGTCCTTCTCAAAATAGTCTCCCATGAATGCTATGCACTTGTCCCAGGGTTTCTGCCAGTCTTCAAAGACATGCAGGAGACAATTTTTGAGAGATCCTTCAAAATCACCTCCGCAACCTTCACCACTGCTTTTGATGATGGATAATGCCTCCCACTAAGGCGTTTCTTCAAGTTAGGGAATAGAAAAAAGTCACGTTGGGCTAAATCCGGACTGTAGGGAGAGTGAGGGATGCACTTCACGTTTATTTTTGCAAGATATTAAGCAACAATATTTAGCCGCGCATTGTCGTGGTGGAGCAACCAGCCTGCTTCACGGAAATGTGGTCGTTTGCGCCTGATATGGACTTGCAATGTTTTCAGGAAGTCCCTGTAGTATTGTCCAGTTACTGATGTGTGTACAGGTACAACATGCTGATAAACCATTCCATTAATATCAAAGAATGAGATAACCATAACTTTCCCAGCAGAAGCAAACACTTTTGCTTCTTTGGGGGTTGGTGATGTAGAAGATTTCCACACTGATCTTTGCTGTTTGCTCCGAGAATCAAAATGAGGTAGCCAAGTTTCATCAGCAGTGATTACGTTTGAAAGAAACTCCGGATCTTCCTCTAACGTCAACTTTAACTGCGTGTTACCTACATTGCCCCGGTAGGCGATACTGAACATTTCTGAACATGCCTGGTTCTCACAGACGGGAACCAGGAGTACCAACAATGAAACTACTACGGCGTGTTTGTTTCACATTAAGCAAACAGAATATAATAAGACTGAATTTTAGTGCGAAAAATTATGACCGTAAAATATTATGATCATTCTTTATTGAACAGCACTCGTATATCATTGTTAAGTTATGTGCTTTGATTGTCTTAACATTTAACGTAAAGCATACCAGTAATTCTTTCGACAGCTGTAAAACTTTTGTGCATTTATTTTTAATAAAAATGAAGTGACGGGTTCTCTATAATAATCAAAAATTTGTTAATAGTCGTCAAAAGAAGCATGTGAGATGTTAATGTCATGATTAAAACCAATTTGATGCAAAAATCAGTTTCCTTCAATGTTGTATCTCTGACAAACATTGAGTTTAAAACATCTATTTTATACATACTTGGCTGTATAAAATGTATACTTTTCTCTCAGTATATTTTAATGAATCGTAACAAAAATCGAATTTGAGGCCACTAAACATTCCAGAAATACGAGTTCAGCAGTTAACAGGCGTTGTAACACATTTTCCGCAGCTGTAAAGTGCTAACCAACAGGGCTATTTGCAGTATCTTTAATGCATTTTCACATTATTTTTAACAGATGTGAAACCATTACTTTTAAAGGCGAAGAAGTATTGCAGACTCAAGTAGTGCTGTGTTAATTCGAGAAATCCGCAGCACTCTGTTTTAAGTACCAGAGAAATGGCCGTCTACGGCTCCTGCCGCTGTTGAAGAAGTCATTAAAGGCAAATCATGGCTTGAATTTCATGGTCTTCAAACCTTAAAACTCCTGCTTCTTATTACTTTAAGCACCCCGCCGTGCGGTATAATTAAATATGGCTTTACTTCTGACCTCACATTGGCACCCATTCAGAAAATGCCGGGAGCTACTTCTATTTCACAGCCATTATGATGGTAATGAGGATGATAAAAGAGTAAGGCCTATTATCATCTTCATTATTTTCTGACATTCCTTAGAAATTAATACTCTCGTGCTAACGAGACCAAAGATGAGCATCAAAACTGAAATAAAATATGCAACAAAGGAAGCTTTCTATGTGCAGTTTTATGAAATGCTGATATCCTACAGATTTACAAGGCACAAAAGGTATCCGTTGACGATAATAAGGACTGTGTAGGAAAGTTACAGATTATTATTCCCAAGTGGAAAAATATGTATAATAAAATTCTCTAAAAAGCATATAACTCACTTCGAGATCAAATGTGTGAATGAAAGTGCCACAGCTATTTGGAACTCAAATCTATTTAAGAGAATGTGTATGACAATACACCATGCGTTTTTAAGTGAGCAAAAAGGTACTCGTTTTAATATCTCAAATACTTTGAGGCGGTCCTGCCCGTAGTGAACCATGGCGTCGTATAAACAAACTAGATGACAGATGACAATCAAACTCCGCGTGGGTATAGAGGAAATCCTCTGTTATACGAGATTTTTATATGATCAATTCCCGGTACTTTGTCACAGGAGTATTTAATCAAAAATGTCTTGCACATACAAATATAATAGTACCACAATACTAAGGCAAGGGAATGAAAAAAGAATCATGCTAAACTGGAATTTAGAGAAAATGTATGCAGAATTTTGAATCACAACATCCCCTCCTCGTGTCTACTGGAGCAGAGGATTCATTCGATCAGGGAGTGGTTTGGACGCGACGGATGTACCGTCAAAATGAATTTCCGATCATCGTTATTACCAGGATTTCAGCTGGAAATCATTAACCAATTTTGTATGCAAATGGGTTAGGAACATACACATGGATCAGTAGTGAAGCTTTTGTAATTGTTTTGTTACGTCTACCTTTGAACACCACTTTAACAGTTAATTAAAAATAGCTTACTTTATGTCCGCTCTGCGTTGCTCTTTTTAAGAAAAAGGACATTTTACATACAATAGCGCTTTTAGTGAATATTATATGAGTATCGGGTAAATAAAGGGAAATTCTCTCAAAAACTGTTCTACGAATTAGCAACATTAAAGTACGAGAGTGGGTCAAAAAGTAATGCCTTGTTTTTTTTCCTTAAATAAGTAAGTTATATGAAAACAATTCCTCAAACCTTCTTCTCCAATCTCCAGAAGTAGTAAACTTCCTAAGTCAACAGGTGGCAGCACTGCATCCTCTTGCAAAATGGCTGACATCGACATTCGTATTAGACAGCGTTCTGTGATAGAATTTTTGACTGCGTAAGGTGAAACGCCAATACGCATTCACGAAAGGCTAAAAAATGTGTATGGTGTTGCAACGGAGGATGTCAGCACTGTTAGACGATGGGTTCGTCGCTGCAACGAAGCCGAAGGGCAAACAGCATTGGCAGATGATAAGAGAATCGTGAGGCTGGTGACTGCAGTGACTCCATGCAACATTCAGTGAGTCGATGACCCCATTCGTGGTGATCGCCGGATAACAACAGGTGAATTGTGTCGCATTACCTCCCTCACTAAACGCAGTGTGATGACGATTATTCAAAAACTGGGTTATTCAAAAGTTTGTTCACAATGGGGACCAAGAATGTTAACCACCCAAAACAAAGAAACAAGGAAAACAATAGCCTCGGAACACTTGCAGGGCTTCAATTTGGAGAGAGAGGAGTTTCTGGAAAAAATTGTTACTGGGTTCATACTGAACGTGGGTTCATTTTTTTGAACCTGAATCAAAGAGGCAGTCAATGGAATGGCATCATCACACAACGTCACTGAAGGAAAAAAAATAATTCAAAACTCAGCGGTCGCCAGGGAAAGTTATGGCGACAGTGTTTTGGGATGCACAGGGTGTGCTTATCATTGCTTTTTGAAGCAGGGAGGCACAATAAATTCCGTCCAATACGTCAGAAATCTCAAAAAACTGAAAGCAAGTCTTCCCCGAGTTCGACCAACAAAAACTATGGCGGATGTTCTTCTTTTGCATGACAATGCATGAACACACACCAGCCGTTACACTACTGCAGAAATTGAGAAATTGGGATGGCAAGTCTTACCTCACCCCTCATACAGCCCTGACCTGACACCATCAGACTTCCATCCGTTCGGGCCACTAAAGGAAGCTCATCGTGGGGTTCATTTTGAAGATGAGGAGGCTGTGAAAACGTCCGTGCGTCAATGGCTTAGGAAGCAAGACTGTGTGTTTTACCACACTGGAATACATGCCCTAGTTAAAAGGTGGACCAAAACTGTGGAAAAGGACGGAGATTATATTGAATAGTGACAAATTAATCGTCAATGTTGTAGTTTTCAAGCTATGTAAATTGGATTAAATTTTCTTGGCAATTAAAGGAGAAAAAATAGGAGGCATTACTTTTTGTCCCACCCTCCTACATATGTACCTACTTGAATTTTTGTAGGGTGGTGCAAGAAGAAACTACCTAGGTCTACTGCACACTACTATACACACAGAGGGAGAGAGAGAGAGTTAAAGAAAGGGAATGTGTGTGAGTTTGTGTGTGTGTTTGTTTTATAAGAATACCGTTAACAGATTTATGAGAATTTTTGGAGAAATAAGTACGATCAGGTAAATAAAGGAAATCCATCAGACCTTTTGCAGATAAAACAATGTCTTAAAACAACTTAGCTGGAGCTGTTTTTTTTTTTTATTTTCTTTTTATTTTTGCAGCTTCCGGACTTCTTTTTTAAATATGCATGCGTAGGCGAGGTATTTTATTTCACGCTGAATAATGGTGAGAAATGTAAAAAAAAAAAAAAAAAAAAAAAAAAAAAAAAAAAAAAAAAAAAAAAATTAACTCCAGAGCTTTAAGCTACATTGTCTCGAGATTTTTACTAAGGTCGGAATGTTGTTGTCGCAAGACGGGAATTCAGGCATTTAATGTGTTAGTTCTTTTTTATAACATAATTAAGCAAGCCAGAGATGGAAGACTCCGTTTCTCTACAAAGAGTGGAAAATTGTTTACGAATTGGTGCTCACGCACTTATCTAACGAAATAGGATTCTGCCGTTCCGTGCTGTTGGGGATGTAGAAGCTATTTTGGGAGGGTGTGGATTAAGAGTGCCATAAGGAACAAAACTTGTTTATTCAAACAGGAAGACTGCATATTTTATATGCTTTCAGAACCTTCTCTCTTACTTGACAGAACTAGCGAAGATATACTTTGCTTTAAACCACCACCTGAGACTGCATTTCATCTAAGAAACAATTTTACATATCGTGATTTCTTTAGGAATCATAGTCACGTACACCTATGTAATATTTAGTATTCTAATTCCAGAGCTGTAAAAGTTATATATAGAAAATATTCAGCTGCTCCTGATTCTGTAGTTTACGCACGCATAAAACTTGTCTTTTATCAATAAGACAAGGTTTTGCAGAGTCCGGCGAACAATTTCTTAGTATTGCGTTACGTCTTGTACTATTTATGCATTTGTTCTGGGAAAGTGAGCAGAAGCAAGTGAAGAAAAATCACGCGTTAAAAGAAATCATATGATGCGGTATTGAAGGCAATGACAGAAACTTAAAATGATTCATAGAAGACCCACGCGCTCAGTAGTGAACAGGTACCCAATCTGGAAAAGGTGCATTTAACTTACGTGCGTGGTGGATTTTGTATTTAAAGACATGAAAAATCATGATCCAAAATCCGTCTGTGTTAATAAGTGTTGCAGAAGGCAATGTCAGCGTAAGTTTTTGTTGTTTTTTTTTTTTTTCCTTTTTGTAATTTACGTCCTCCAACGTTAAGCCATATTGGACGATGAATGAAATCGATGAAATTATGCTCGAATGAGCCCGGAGTCCATAGAGCTCAAAGTTACCTGACATTCGTCTTTCACGATAAGGGAAAACTCCGATAAAAACCTTATCGAGATAACTCACCCTGACCGAGATTCGAACTCGGGACCTCTTGAACGTGAGGCAGACATGCTACCATCTACGCTACCGAGGCGAGCTGTCAGCGTGAGTGATATAGTTCCGCGCTAATAAAAAAAAGTCTTCTGCGAAAAGTACGCATGATGGAGTTTAATTCCGGCTACCGTTAGCAAAATAGCGAGGAGGCAGGAAAATATTGCGCCTATCCTTGTTTCACATAAGCTTGCCCCGTACCTCTTAATGGTCACGTGACCTTATCACATCTCATTGGCTGCTGCAGTTGTGGTGCAGACTGTTGTGCTGTAAAAATTAGTTCGTTATTTAACATGGTGATATGTCTTTATATGTTGGAAGAGAATTGTCAAATTTACATTTTCGTAACAGTTTTCATTAGATATATTACGCAACAGAGTTGATTTATCTGAAATGCATGTTAATTCTTAAACGAAGTAAAGAGAAGGTTCCTTTGCTCTCAAGCACATGGCACGATAGCACGTGATTTAGCGGTAGTGATGACATATTTGTTTATATGACTTTTATCACTGACCTTGTTTTGAACTGGATTAGTCATAGGTATCTACATTCGACGGTGTGCTATGCCGAGTGCGAGAGCTAAATTATTATATTGATCGTTTATTGCGCGTGTACTTATTATATGTGTAATGACAGAGTATAGCGCCAGTTTTTCGCTGAAACATCGCAAGGGAAAAGTTTTACAAAGCGGCGAAAAAAGAATTGTGGTGCATGTGTTTAATGTACTCACAGAGAAGAACTTTTCTTTGTATGTGAGAGAAGTCGAACGGCTGTGCTCTGAACTTACAGGTGTGAGTGTTAGATCCGTAGGAACATCGCGACAGGAAATTCAGACAACAGGAAAACTCTAGGGGGCGATATTGCTGTGTGGCGAATACGTTATTTAAGGATAATCAGACTGTACTGGGATGCAAGTCGCAAAATATACTACCTTGACGAGATTTGGGTGATTGAAGGACACTCGACAAGTGTGGCGTGACACGACTTTTAAGACTGAAAGACAAGCATTTTTGCAAGGTATATGTGCTGGTTTTAAAATATTCCAGTGGAAAAGGCCGAAGGCCTTTCATTACAAACTTGTTCCAGGTTCATTGCTGATTCATTCAGTTTCAACTTGCTCAGTTTTATTACAAACTTCATTATTATTGCATGCTTTCATATTTTTATTTGTATGATTTTATCAATTTTCCTGGGAATTATTATGAAGTTTACTGCAGGTTTAAATGTGACGGGAAGGCACCGGCCATGGCCTATGGCGCGAAAGCATTAGAAAATTAGGATGAGCGGGAAGGTAGTTGCACGCGGAGTGATACATGTCAGCAGGGCAAGGTTATATGAAACAGAGATTAGTTACCTTATTTAGTTTAGACGTGCTGCATATACAAAGTTTTAACCACGTGTTTTAGTTCAGCGAAATTGGAGTGCAAATGTGGGCATTATACTGATTCTTCAAGAACATCTTTAAATTGTGCTAAATTGAGGCATGGGAATACGGTAGAAGTTACTTTGGCAAGAATGAGCTAGCCATAACTGCAGTTCCTATATCCTTGATCTGACAAGGAAACAATCGCAATGCTTATACCTGTAGTAGAGTTCGATGGCATAATCTCTGCTCTATATGGGGCCTGTGTGCCAAAAATCGGGCCCAATGTATAGCTAGAAGAACCCAAAAATGAGTCCAAAATACCTAGGAACTTACAGGCATAACACAGCATTGTATGGGAGGGATTATTTACCCCTGACAGCGGCCTGCACATGGCTCTGTAAGGAGTGCCGTCTCCTCCCCTAACCCGAACAGAGCTGATGAGGGATGTCCAGCAGCTGCGTGCAATGGTCGTATGCGGCACTATCTAGGCTCCAGTTTTGGGCGGGTTCTACTCCGCAGCAGATTTTTGGTGCACTTGGTTTATATGCAGCAGGCAACAATCAAATTTTCATGTGCGTAGTGGTGTGAATACAGTGATTGTTCCCTTGTGGGCTCTTCGCTAAAGCTTACCTGCCATAAGCAAAGATCCTTGGGCCTCCATTGAGTTAATTCTAGCCAGGGTGAGTAATACTACAAAAACAGCCAAACGATAAACTACTGATTCTCTTCCGGGAGACCCGAGAACGAGATTCGAACCGGAGAAGCCGAGACAGCCAACAGATAGGTACAACCAACCGTCTGCTATTACAGGGAATCACGAACTCCCCTTTATACTCCAAAAGAATATTCTGAAAGACTTTGTATGTGGATAGAAAAATCACATGTAAATGTTTGAGTAGCTATCGCTTCTATATTCAGGCAATAGGTATAAGCGATATAAATGAATGTCAGTTACGGTATTACACCTTAAAACTCTTCTTGCTGCGTAGTGAAAACATACCTGTTCACATCGCTTAAATTCGAATGACTAATGCATTCGTGTATTATTCTTACATATTTATAACTCTCTCCGGCTGAATGTCAAACACTTTCCTGTCTACTTTTAATTTATATACATTTAGCCGTGTGTCAGTGCAAGTTATAAACCTTGACAATGACAAAAACTGTTCATATATCACAAGTGAAACTTCACTAACTTTTTAATAATCCAAGTGACATACAGGTAGATTTCTGCCGCGCCACACCTGGGAATAGAATGGTCGGTGTTGTTGTTTTACAAACTTTAAATGGAGTTTTATTTACTTTCTGACATATGGTACCTCAGCATTTGTGTATTTTCACCAAAAAGGGCTTCATTATTCACTTTCTAGAATTTGAACAATGCAGCATTCGCAAACAGAGCAAAATAAACAGCTTTTCAACACATCAGGATTTATAAAGATAAGAAAAATAGAATGTGTTACGTTCCCATTACTTTTCTGCACAGTTTCTATTCTTACATATCAACTATTTCAACGATTGCTTATTTTTCTAGTTATCTCATGTCCATTGGAGTAAACATTTGCACAAAGAGGTTATTACACAATTTACTGTCGGTACAAGGAGCTATACAAAACTGAATCGAAAGTAAGCTCTCACCGAGTGTTAGTCGTGAAATTCCTTAATCTTTCAATGAAAAACAACTAAATAGCGACAATGCTTTACAAAAATGACTCAGATATTAATTATTTAAACCAATAAGACTGATACCACAGAAAAGGTTTTCTTAAGTCAGTTGTGTATTAAAGATATCTACTTTATTTCGTATAGCAAGCGAGATGTTTTGTTTCCACATTTTCTCTTTTATTAATCTGAGAGGGCTTATAAGAACATATAACTATGACAGCAATACACCATTATGTGCTGTCAGTTTTAGAAAAATGTTTGATAAATAAAAGTTAATATGCTCAATTTCTTCTCGGGCAACAAGCTAGGTGAAAAGACGATTAGATATCGAAGTTTCGGGAGTGTGCATCGCTCCCATCATGAGGATATAACACTGGATGTAACACCAATATAAACAAAGACAAAACACTATCAAAATTAGCATTACTGAACAAAAGACTGCGTTCAGTAAATTAAATGACAGGTCAGGAGATGGCGTGAGTATAGAAAATTGTGTCAAAGATACGTAACTACTTAACTTGATTATCAATCTGTATTGATCTTCGCTTCTTAAATCGATGAATTTCCATTTTTAAAGCCGATTTCCAAGGTCGATCAAATTCAATAAAAATTAGAACAAAAGATAATTCATCTCCTTCAGCCATTTATAACAGCCCTAAGTCACACACAACTCTTTCTTGGTATTATGACTTTGTGGGTTCGTAGAATTAAAAGTCCGAGTTGCAGATATTCCAAATGTTCTTTATTTCGGTAGAAATCCACTGTTCAACTCTCACGTAATACAATTACATCGCATACACACCAGAATCTACCAAGGTCGATGACAATAACAAACAGGGTTCTGATTACATCATCTCTCGTTACAAGAACATTCTATAGCTGTTTACTGCTTACCTCTCAACTTGGTGAGTCGTCACCTTCTTAAATACCTCATTGATAAATTCAGAGATTTCTGGAACAAATAAGAAAACTATTCTCTGTCGATCCAGATATCGACTCGTTGAATGTTGCATGGAGTCACTACAATCACCGGCCTGCCGCTTCGCTTTTCATCTGTCAATGGTGTTTGCCCTTCAGCTTCGTTACAGCGACGAACCCATCGTCTAACAGTGCTGACATCCACCACTGCATCACCATACACATTTTTTAGCCTTTCGTGAATGCGAATTGACGTTTCACCTTCTGCAGTCAAAAATTCAATCACAGAACGCTGTCTAATACGAATGTCGATGTCAGCCATTTTGCAAGAGGATGCAATGCTGCCACCTGTTGACTTAGGAAGTTACTACTGCAGGGGATTGGAGATGATGGTTTGAGGAATTGCGCCAAATTCGAAGTTTTCACAATACTTATTTAAGGACAAAAAATAGGAGGCATTACTTTTTGACTGTGGTAAATAAATCCTAATTTTCCAACTTTCTGTAAACTTTCCTCTCACATTAATTGGAGTACTTAAATCCACAAGGGATTTAAATCTAGCCTTGCGTCACATGACTTTCGTGATTTAAGCGACCGCTGATTGTATCATTGGACAACTAGAATAGATAACAAGGGCCGTGTAGCTTAGTCATACTAAATGAGGTGAATGAAGAAATAAACTTTGGAAATACCCACGGAAATTATATGATCCTATACCTCTAGAAAAACCGCCCAGCCAAGTAAATTATTCTGAAACACGACAGTTTCTGCACGTTAATGCAATTTGTATTTATATAACAGAGAATTCTAAGGTACATAAAATAAAATTATTCATATTATGTTCATAGAGATGCACATCATGGTATGGGCATTTTAGAAGTTAATACTTGAACTTCTCCTTTGGCTGAAATTATGCTTATTTGATTCTTCTTTCTGAATCTTCCCTCATACGCAGGTTGCTTAAAAGAATCTTGCATTCATATTAATTTCTATATTTATTTTAATAAATTATTTTAATAAAACTAACATATATTTTAATTACATTTGATATCCATGTCCCACCTATCAAAACTACACCCTTCTAATGACGTTTATGGACAGCAGAGGTGATGGACGCAGTTGTCCATAGGCACTCCTTCGTCCGAAAAACTTTATATTCGTTCTTAGTAGGGTGTACTGTATTTTCTAGAGTACAATAATCTATTTTAGAATCTGTATATAAAAATGTCACGAATACTAACTTTTAACACCTCAAAGTGAATGAAAGCAATCTTGAAAATTGTTTAAAATACTAGAAACAAATTTGTAAAACCACAACTCCTCTCCTGATGCTTGACTACTGTTCTTCATTGGCTTTGAAAGGCTTGATGTAAATTGGGTAAACATATAGCTGTCAGCATTAGAGTTCTAAACAACATGTGCACTATACATTTTAAATATCACCTTATAGAACTAAAGAAAAAAGCCAGAGTGTTTCTTCAAGTGTTTGCTCAACAGGTTTACTCTATATCCCTGGCCATGTACAAGTTACTGCAAGGAAAGGAAGCGAAGTCTGTAAAAGTCCTTTACAATGAGTGTCCATCACACTGGGGATACGGTAAGGAAATTGAGAGAGACTTGGGTCCAGCAAGAAGCTATTTTTATTTCCATCACAGAACATTGATTTTAGCAAACAAGGTTAGGAAAGGGGTCACGGCTCTAGGGAGATGCTGTGGCAGGTGAGACCAGCTCTGATTACACGATTGGGCAATAAGAAAAACAACGTCCTACACCAACACACAACTCTTTCTTCTTCGATTCTCTAAATCTTGATTTGGGTTTCACCTTCTTATGTTTTGTGTGAAAACACCTAGAAAATGTCATCAGAATGAAATCCGTGCCTATCAGAGCCAAGTTTAGCTATTATTAGATCACTGAAAACACAAAATGCATTTATTTTTTGTAGAAATTAATAGCGATTCTTTGCTTTTTCCACATAAAGACAGAATATAAGGTATTCCTATAACCTTTCTTTAGCAGCTAAATTAATTAGGCGAAAACCGTTTTTGGGTGCTGTAATATTTTAAAATTGGTACGAATGCTTTCATTTCCTAGATGAATAGCTTGAATTTTGTTTTAAAAAAAAGTACTAACGCTTTCATTAGTTCAACACTAACAAGATATTTTTTGTGCAAAAATTGCTGTGAAACGGTTAATGGCTTATATATACATACATATACATATATATACATACATAGACATATATATACATATATAGACATACATACATATACATACATACATACATATACATACATACATACATATACATACATACATACATACATACATACATACATACATACATACATACATACATACATACATACATACATACATACATACATACATACATACATACATACATACATACATACATACATACATATACATACATATACATACATACACATATACGGACGTGTGCAAATTATTAGACTCATTCTTTTTTTTTTTCCACTTTGCTTCAGTTTAACATTCAAAATAATAGTTATTTACCGCCGTAACCTATTTCAATTTGTCGCAATTCTTTTCCTTGCTATAATATGAAGCATATTGAATGAAATTTCTCTCTTAATAATAGCTGGAGGATTTTTATTTTACTTATAGTAATATGGTGGTAGCTCTGAATTAAGAGCAGCCATTTCTTCAGGTCTGTTTATCCAACTGTTTGGTGGTATTGCTTTCATTTGGTGAATGTAGTAACTCAATATTGTTAATATTTGCCTTTATTGTGTTTTATGGCTAATATATATTTTCAGTATTTATTATTAATTGATCTCAAGCCAGGTAACATCGTGTAACTTATCCTTAGCATTCACATTGATTCAAAGGAGAGGTTATGGGTAAAACTACTGACTTATCTCCAAGGATAGTAGCTGTAACTGAGAGTCTTTTGAAGGAAACTCTTTATTCGCAACGTGAGATAGCCAGGAAATTGTGTATTTCACAAAAATCTGTTAGTCATCTTAATCAAGCTTTAACATTCGGTGAGACGTTGACCTCACAAAGGGATGGAAAATGCGGGAGGAAAAGAAAGCTATTAGCAAGGATGCAAAGAAAACTTGTGCAGGTGGCAAAACAAAATAGAAGAGCAACCAGCATTGACCTCAGTAATCAACTAAAGCAGTACGGTACAGAAATATCAGCCTCAGTAGTTCGCAGAACATTATGTGAAGCAGGTTTACCAGAACGCAAGCCTCGTAAAAAGGCTAAACTGACACTTGCAATGGCAAAAAAAAAGTTTAGAATGGGCCAAAGAGATGGAGAAACATCCAGTGGAATTTTGGAGAAAGATAAATAGTATGAAAATTGTATATAGCATAAAATTAAAATATGTACATGTAAACTTTATAGTAATGAAACAAACAGCTTAAACTTTGTTTCTCTCATTGCTGGTTTTGTTATACTATCTAAGAGCAATTTTAAAACTGTTTAATATTAATAGATATTTTTATTGTTTCAGGTAATTTTCTCATATGAACCCAGGTTTGAAGTATGTGAAGAGAGCAGCCAATATGTGAGAAGGACAGATAAAGAAGTATTTTCCCCTCAGTATGTCGATCAAAGTGTAAAGCACCCAACATCAAAAATAGTCTGGAGCTTTATGTCTGTCCATGGACCTGGAAGATTATACATAGTTGTGGGATCTATGGAGCCGAAGCAGTATAAAAGTATATTAGAAACAAGACTATTTCCGCAAAGTAAAGAATGGTTTCCAAATGTTGATTTTGTGTTCATGCATGACAGTGCTCCCTGCCATAGATCAAAATCTGTAACACAGTTCCTCAAAGAAAACAATGTAAGAGTACTACCATGGCCGGGGAATAGCCCTGATTGAAATCCAATAGAGAATCTGTGGGGTATTGTTAAACAGAGACTGAAAAAATTGAAAATAACAACAAAAGTTCAGCTTATTGAGGGCCTGACAATCATTTGGCACAGAGATGAAGAAATAAGGGAAAAGTGCTCCACCCTTGTAGAGAGCATACCCAAAGACATCAAAATGGTAATAAAGGCCAAAGAATGCATACAAAATACTAAGAGTTGAAAAAAAAATATGTTGTAATATTTCTGTTAAATATATAGAAAATAAATGGTATATGTTAAAAATTTCACCATTGGGTCTAATAATTTGCACACGTCTGTATCATGAATTTGCATCATTTTCTTCTGGTGTTAAACAGGGAATATGCTAACTTGTAGATGTAAATGAGGATAGATAAAGTCTCACAGAAAAATTCAATGCCAGGATTTAATGCACAGATCTCTCAGTCTCCTCCTGGTTGCTCTTAACCATTGAGCTACGATGGCAACATGCCAGCACGACATTAAATTCTCCAACTGACTCGTAATGTTTCCGATAAACCACATAAGCATTAGACTACCTCAATGGCGACTTACACATGTAAATAATTTAAGACCAGGGCTTTATAGTTAAGACCACTATTTTTGTCAATTAATGTAAATTAATACCCATGCTAACCTCTAGTTCCAGGCAGTGGCAATGAATTTTTTCGGACATTAAAATAATTAGGATAGTTTTCTTCGGTAAGGATGTGAAGAGAAATTAGGATCCAAAGTTAAGGGTTTTTTCCCCCCTGCCTTACAGAGCACAAAAACAAACTGGTAGTTAGTTTTACATAGAAAACTAGTGTTAGAAAATGATATAGCAGTGATACGAATCAAACCCAACTAAGGGTGTATAATTTCCCATCTCTTTCTCTCTTTTCTGTTTATGTTCTTGGTTTTCGTGTAGAATTACGTACACATGTTTTGTATCGTCAAGTAAATTCCTCTGCATGGCAATTCCTTAAGCAGACATCAAAACGAAGTTAAAAATTAGAAATATCTTATACTTTCTGAAAACGTTTGCATCATACAAAAATTTACAGCATAATATTCCTGATACGCTGAGATTTACCATTCTTGTCAGCTTTATTTCTGCACATTTGATTTTGGTATATAACTCGGGGAACTGTATTGTCAATCTCCAGTTATGATGAACACATAAGAAGCATGAACTAACGGTATAAATGTATTAGTTATATTTTAATGTTCTTATTGATAATTCATAAAAATGGAATTTTTAAAACACAATATAACATGCACTTTATTCAGAAACAAAACAAAGGTCAAGACAATGAATAGGAAAACAAAATATATGAATATATGTGGAACGCAATAAAGCAAGCGCAATTTTTTAAGTAAACAATGGTGTATTCATAATGAAATAAGCAGTTTCGTTCAATTAGGATGCATACCTTCCAATGCAAATACTAACCTTTGAGAACCTAGGTACAAAAGACAGAATGCGCCGTATTTACTGGAAGTACTTACGTCCACGTACAAATGAAGCAGAAACGAGAGATGCCAGAGGAGCAAAAGCTATAAACCCTCGCACACAAATTCCTATTCACACCCACGTGTCTTTCGATGGGAGGGCCAACTACATTACAAGGGTCTGTAGCACCCCCCAGAGCGCCTAACACCAAAACGCGTTCTTGCAGACTTATCTCTCAGCCCGATCAGGGCGCCAGACAGGCACGTGAACCCCCGTGATTGGTGGGGATATCGCGCAGATAAGTGCGTAAACATAGTTTGCAAAAGGCACCTGCTGGGCGACAAAAATAAGATAGGATTCGAAATTTCGCTTTGTAACGCAGGTATAGCCACTGGAGGCTACCTTTACGATAATGGTTCATATTACACCAAAACATATATTGAAAACGACTAGATTTAATAAATTGCCGTATTGTATAGTACAATCTAAGAAAAACCGTTGCATGTAGGTATAGTAGCTTCCTATCCCTTTCTCTCTTTTTCTCTCCCGACTATCATTCTTCATCCCCTCTGCTTCAAAATGCATTCCATGATATAATTTTTCTCGATATTAAAACAGACATTTGCTGATATATAAGCGTCTTAATTACAATAAATTTTGACGAAACCGAATCGACAGTTGCTTAAAAGGTATGAACTTAAAATTCTCAAGTGATAAGTAAATAGTCTCTTTAGAAAAAGGTTTAGTTCCGAATCGAGTGAACCTCCATAGGTAATTCCAGAAAATTCAAGATATACTATGTAACTTAAATATATACTGTGACTTTGTGGATTAGTAGAATTAAAAGTCCAATTTGCAAAAACTCCAAATGTTCTTTCTTTCCGTAGAAATACACTTCGGTCAAACCTTACAGTAGCAGAATTACTAATATACACAAATACAATCTTCGTCACTTCTTTCGTCGTAAACAAACAAGAGTTCCCTTTCAAAACACAGCTGCAGGCACACGAATCAGTTCCCACTACCACTTTGTCTCGATAAACTAGCCACGGCTTCTCTTATATACCGGCTCACTGTTCGAGAAATTACCGGTATTTTCTTAACAAACAGACGGCACTAGAACCTTCCAGTTATCTATCTTTATCTGTTTCGGCAAGCTTTTATCTCTGCGCTGCACCCTCCAGTTATCTATCTTTATCTGTTCCGTTTAGGCTTTTATCTCTGCGCTGCAGCTTCCAGTTATCTATCTTTAACTGTTCCGGTTAGCCTTTTATCTCTGCGCTGCACCTTCCAGTTATCTATCTTTATCTGTTCCGGTTAGCCTTTTATCTCTGCGCTGCACCTTCCAGTTATCTATCTTTATCTGTTTCGGCAAGCTTTTATCTCTGCGCTGCACCCTCCAGTTATCTATCTTTATCTGTTCCGGTTAGCCTTTTATCTCCGAGTCGCACTATCTGTCCCTTTGTGCGCGCCAGCCGCGCAACGTATCAACAATGGGTTCGCGACAATACTATAGTCTAAAGCCTTGTTGATTAATCAAAAGGTTTTAGAAATATTTCCATAGAGAAAATAATTTGGGCTTTGAATATTTTCTGGAAAATATGTTAGAGAAGTTTTGTATCTTTTCAATAAATGTTTAATAACTTAAATTTCAATTGAACTGAAATTTAAATTCTCGATAATTCAACTTTTCCTTTTAAGTTAAGCCCTTCACAGACAGGCACTCATTCATATTCACGATGGTTTCTAAAAACGCATATTCTAAATAAAAGGCCCCAAATATATGTGTGTACCTTCCTTACCTATAAGACAAATTAATCAGTTGACTTCTGGGGAATGGTTAGTGGCTTCTCAAACCCGAGGTCCCGCGTTCTATTGAGTTCCCTTTAGTTTGCCCCAATTTATTTCTCGTTGTACCTAAGTCTCACATTTTAAAAAAGACTTTAAACTAAAAATTGGAAGTGAGAAAAAAATAATTTTAACGTTGAATAATCGTGCTCATGAAAGTGATCCGTTTTTGCATTTAGATGGAATTAAAAATATTTGGAACTGCTCGCTCCCAAATTATGAGTATAAACATGTAAAAGTCTGTCTTAGCAGCTAAATTAATATTAATATCAACTATTAGTACTGTTACATTAGAATGCTTCGGATTACATAATATTTCACAACAGTAAAAGCCCTTACACGTTGCACTTACATGAACTTAATCTGGTTTTCTATTCTTCAAACATTTTTTTTTTTTTCCTTTTTGATCAGGAAAAAAGGTATTTTAAATCAGAAACCAATAATATGTCGGAAATGCTAAACACCAGAGGACCTCTTTAATAAATTCTGCACTTTAACGAAATCTACATGTTCATGCAGCAAGATTTTGATCGCCTGTTCCAAATTAAGAGACCTTTAGAGGTTATTCCCAGAAAATGCATTATATACAATTTATTTGCCAACCAAATATCTTAAGTATGGCTACTTTAATCAACGCCGCCGGAGAAAAACTAAAATTTTGTGGTGAGAGATTTCCATACTTGAAGAGGCTGAAATTACTCGTAAATAAGTTTGGTAGTTAAAAATCCTATCCTTTTACAGTTATATGTTCTTTCTTACCCTTCCTCTCCCCCTCTCTCCTCCTCTCGCCCTCTCCCCCACACCCACACCCATACGCGTCCGTCTCACGTAGAACTCGCGACCGACGTGTTCTTACTAGCAAAACCTACTTTCCA
This sequence comes from Mantis religiosa, assembly GCA_030765055.1. Taxonomy (NCBI): domain Eukaryota; kingdom Metazoa; phylum Arthropoda; class Insecta; order Mantodea; family Mantidae; genus Mantis; species Mantis religiosa. Next base: position 51,858,798 of record CM060951.1, on the reverse strand, counting down.
CCATCACATCTAGGTATTTCTTGGAGTTTGCAAAATTGCATGAACAAATATCAATTTTCTATTGGCTCTTAACTATCCCTACTTGAGATCAGTGTTCAGAATTTCCAGCTTCGGACCTAACACCAGGGTCGCCTTCTCTAACGGTCCGCATGCAAAATGTTATGCTAAGGCATGTGCTCTGCGCGTCGGTCAAAATCTTATAGCCTGTTGTCAGAAGCACGTATGGGATTTTAACAATGGGTTGGTTTCAGACTGGAAGTCGCCAAATTCTCCTTGAGGGCAAAACAGACAATAGAGTAGGGTTGTTTGTTTACAGAGATTGCAAAGGAAGTTTACTGACCTTCGTAGAGTGGTATTGTCACTCTGGCGGTCTCCGGAGTATATGCTAGCATTATGGCATATGTCTATTCTGGTATACGTCATTTATTTGCATTTATTCGTTTGTGTTAATGTATTTCTGATATCAGGTTATATGTCGTCTCATTGTTCCTAGGGGACAGGGGCTGCGTCACCTTTCATTTGTTGGCACGTTGCGGCGGAACGGTAGATTCGCACTTGGAAAGGTTTGTTTTAATAGTGAGATTGCTAAGGCCCTCTTTATCCTGGGATTTTCCCGTCTATACCTGCCCCCACCTCTCCCAAAAAGCGGGTGGCCGCGTCAGGAATGATGTCATTTGGAATCGTTAAGGTATTCGCATCATCGTCGATCATTGAAAGCCCAGGGATTATCTGAAAATACAAAGCAACTGCTATGGGTAGCATGTGGTGGTGCGTTGTGTCTATGACGAACGTGTGCATGTGCCTAGTCATTTAATGCCATTTCATGCAGCAAATTCTGATGCTAAATCATTCTGTCATTGACAACTGTTTTGGATGCACACCGTCTCCAAAGGAAATATAACTAAGTAAGAATGGAAAGTCCCTTACTTTAAGGTAGCTGGCGAGTAATTTCGTTTACCTAATTATTAATAAATAATATAAAAGTTACACCTGTATAAAAATTAGCTTCAATGTTAAATAAAACCTGTGGAAATTTTGTAAGCTTTTAGATTCTGTCTGTAGGCCGCTTGCTAAAGCCCTTCATGCATTGTATGGCAAAATGAAGAGTTTCTATGAATGTTTAATCGCCCTACATCGACAATGGGTAAATACGTTTTTCCTATGCAGATTAATTATTGAAATGCGTGTGCTACGAGGCATTTTGTTGTTGAAACGATCTGCGGTTTGCTGAAACCCTCCAAGTGGTCTCTAACCAGGTAATCCCGGATTTGCAGCGTTGCTGGAAAAACATTTACTGCTGCACATGTTTGTTCCACGAAGCTTCCTACTCTACATCTAAATGGTGTTATACTTAACGTCCTGAGCATTTTGGAACGCAGAAATAACAAGCTTGAAAATATTAATGAAACACATTTGTCACGCCATTTCATTTTATCTCACTGAAGAACGCGAGAATCAGAATGATCTTATGCGGGATCCTGGCAGCTATTATATTTCTATGTAGCATTCTAAGCAAGAAGGTCCCACCTCGGTAGCGTAGATGGTAGCGTGACTGCCTGCCTCACGTTCAAGAGGTTCCGAGTTCGAATCTCGATCAGGGTGAGTTACCTGGATAAGGTTTCTCCGGGGTGTTCCTTATCCTTAAAGACGAATGTCAGGTAGCTGTAAGCTGTCTGGACCCTGGATACATTTCAGCATCATTTCACCATTTCACCGACCGATATGACTTAACGTTTGAGGACGTAAAACTAAAAAAAAGCAAGAAGGAGGTGTTTATTATAGTTTTCATTGACTGCGAGATTTTTACGGAAGATAATGGAAGAAATATCCAGGTTACAAAATGCAGTTTTCTGTCTATATGTAGAGAAACGATACCAATATCTTAATATGAAATATGAAATATCATAATATCTTCCTTTATGTCTATGTATACGCTTATGCACACACTGATTACAATTCTAAAAACGTGAGTAAAATAGGCTAAATTACCAATGCCGACCTCCAAAATTATAATCAGTTACATACAGTAAATTATTTCTAAGAAGTTGTTTCTTCTTTCGTCTGAAATTAATCCTAAATAAGCATACTCTTAGAGTATTGTCTGTGGCATGGAATCCAATCCTACTGAGCGAAGCCGTTTTGCAATTCCTACGTAACGAACTTTCAAACGTCCACTTGAATTGACCGACATTGAAACTTAGTCATGCAAAAGACTAACAACTCTGAATATATTAAATGTATTACTGAATGTCTGATCGTCTTCTAGAGCCTCGTAAAAGGAAAGTATTATAACCTTCTCCAATAATAAACTAGATCGGCTCCTTTCGGTACTCATGAGGCCAGAAACACAGGGTCCAAGGTTTGGAACTTACATGCTAAGGATTTAAAGTTATTGAAGGGCATGTCTCGCAACGTTATAGAAAAAGATTCGCCGCTTTGTTTCTTATCTGTTACCACAATTCTCATTTAAAATCCTTAGAAGAAGATAAATTTCTCGTTTTAAACTAAGAGGACTTCGCAACGAAAAGAGTTATGTTTAGCTGCTCTCACTGAGGTGGGGTCGTATAAAACGAGTATCGATTATAAAGGTAGTAGCAGGAATAACACGCGGAAATTTAATAAACCTCTAACGCGACTTGTGGTACCAAGTTATACTCAAAGTATTTAAATTCCTCTATCTCGTACCGAGCGGATTGACTGAAGTGGTTGCGTCTATGACAGGCATTCGCAAGGTCCGGGTTCGATTCCAGTGGCTGACCTACCTGACCCAGGTAGGGTCGCTGGTTAGGTTAAATATTTCCCCGAATTTCCTGTTCATCTATTTAATCTCCATTATCATTTCATATCACTCTCAACTGGTGGTCTCTTTCCGGGTAGAAGTGTCGACGGATGTCTCGGCGGTGCATGGCAGAATGATACGCCCCTTCCTCCGGTAAGATGGGCTCCGGTCCGACCTGGTGGGCTGCTTCAGGCGGGCATTGGGCCGTACTGGCCTGCCGGGAGTCTCCACTTCCACCCGTCTTGACGTTGTTGTCGATAGGGGGGGCCTTTTAGGCTCAAGGTATTGCCCCAAGAAAAGAAACCTGGAGTTTTCCATCGCTCCCGGACTGATAAGAGGCCGGAGTTTTCAGACTTTCGGATAGTCCTCGCGCCAACTGCCGGGAGTTTCCAACTCATCAATAGTAGACGATACCCTCTGCAATGCCGTGACTCCTTGTGGTATAGTGGTAATGGATCAAGACTGGCTGTAGTGCAGACTAACCTTCGTAAGAATCTATCCTAACCTTCTCTACCTCGTACAAACTGGGTAGAAAAGGTGTTACATTCCAGCCACAATTTCAATCCCAAGGTTTTATTTGAAATATGCGTCTTAAGGGGCATCTGAATGAAAGAAAATCACTTTTAGACAAAAATTTCGTGTGTGTTGCTCCCCCTTCTCACTCTGTGTGTGTGTGTGTGTGTGTGTGTGTGTGTGTGTGTGAGAGAGAGAGAGAGAGAGTTAGAGAGAGAGAGAGAGAGAGAGAGAGAGAGAGAGAGAGAGTTAGAGAGAGAGAGAGAGAGAGAGAGAGAGAGAGAGAGAGAGAGAGAGAGAGAGAGAGAGAGAGAGAGAGAGAGAGAGAGAGAGAGAGAGAGAGAGAGAGAGAGAGAGAACAGCACAACTCAAAATCGAAATTCAACCTTGGATTTAAGTTCAGCATCTTTGAAATATTTTCAAGAAAACGTCCTCATAAAATATTAACCTCAGCTTCAACATTTCTCAGAAATTTTCTCAAAATGTTTTTTTTAAAGTGCCGTATCTTTAGGATATTCTTGTGACAAATAAACCGCATATCCTCAATTTTATGGTAATATACTCAGAAAGCCTCTTCATTCTGGACGACATCTGCATAACTAGTAAATCGTAAGAAATATACAGAAATATGGAGCTCATTAAAATGCACAATTTATGTCAAGCATATTTGCTTGTGCATGTGGAGTGGGCCATTTCGATATATTGCTTGTTATTTGTTTGAATTTTCCAAAACTTTCTCATATGTAAAGTCATTCGCTTTTGTAACACTTGTACATAGAATAAGAAGGAAATTTCATAGTCTTCAAATAGATGGTAATGTCACTTAAAGCCCACCGTATTCATCCATCAATAAAATGTTTATTATATTAACATAAGATGAAGTAGAAGAGAAGTTTTGTACAAGAGTGCAGAAAGCCATGAGAGTGCAACAACACATTTTAAATTGTATTTAACGCCCGCTGTTACTTCATACATCGCCAGATCAGATGAAATAAAATAATTGAGGGCTGGCCCCGTAGCTCAGTCGGTAGACCATCTGCCTGCCGTGCTAGGGGCCCCGGATTCAATTCCCGGCGGGGGTGGGGATTTTTCTCCGAGCAAGATAATTCCCCATCTTCTCCAGAGTCTGGAAGTATGAATGAGAGTGTGGATGTGTGCGTGATCTAATGATTAAAAACCAAAGATAACGAGTTAACACCTTCAGTATGTTCCAAAGGAGAACGGCCGCCGATATGACCATAGCAGTTAAAGGCGGGGTATAAATGGAACAAGGGGAAAAAATAATTGAGAAAGACTATTTGGGTATTTGCAAAAATTGTGAGGATTGAAGAAAAATAGAAAGAAGCTTCACTTAGGGAGAATGGTTGATGTATGAAAGAAACAATATTAGAAGCAATGACTAATTCATCATGTCGATCAAGATCGTAATAAAACGTTGCAGTTGATACGGAGAGGTATACGTGTCGATCGGACTACTTATTGAGCAGGCTCCTTTTCAGGTTAGCTCTCCTGGTCGGGCTTTTTAGTGATTTCGGCGTAGGATGTATTCAATTTGTATATTTTAAGAGACCCCATCCACGCTTGCTGAGCCCAGGTCTAACTCTTTTACTTGATGCAATATGCCGTGCAAATCGTTTGTCCACAGAGTATAGTAGACTGCCAATTATACTGTGACGCTGTCATACGTAGTGCTGTGACAATGCCTCCAGTACTTTCAAAGTTAAAAGGAAAGACTCCTCCTACCCAAACTTGTGAGGTGATTGCTAATGTATATGAATATCTTAAGGAAGAGAGAATGCATAAGGATCGCTGCTCTCCTGAATATTTCAGAGTAATTAAGAAAGTGCAAGAAAGAGTTATAAATCACAACAAAAAACTGGAGATTTCCTTAAAGAAATGAATATTGAAAATTATGTGAAATAGCTACGCACAATGTAAAATACAAATGTATCCCCTAACGCGGTGCTAGTAATATTATATACCGTAATACCTAAAGCTTAAAGTTCTTTATGAAGGAATAATACTTTCTTGGCTACAATAACATATCATCCACTTTGATGAAAATTGCATGATTTAATTCTAGCCTACAGGCCAACTCAAAAGAACTTTTTGATTGTCCTAATATTGTCAGAATATAACCATGCAACATTAAACCTTCCCCCTGATCTGAATCCTATAGAATTAAATGGGCAGATATCCAACACTGGGTTGCTTGTAGAAAAGTGACTTTTGATATAAAAGAAATAGAAATCTGCCACCAATGATTTGAGTAAATTGGCAAATGGAACGACGAAATGTATGATGTCGTGTGAATCAAATAGAACGGAAGTGCTGGGAAAAAGATGCACTAACGGATGAAAGAATTGAAAGAATTATGACTGAAAAAATGGAATGGTGACGAGAACAGTGACGAGGATGACAGTGATAATGACTCCACAGATAAAGAAGGAGAAATGTCAGGGCGTTGAAGAATGAAACTGTGACTAAAGGCAATGTGATTTAATTCCCTGCTAAGTTACTATGTGTACATGAGAAACCTTTCTGGAAGTATTGTATTTAATTTGTTATAGACTGCACGATTTCTCTGAATAGATAGCGACGATTGAATTAAACAATCTAGTGATATAATCGTGCTGCTCAAAAGGTTACCCTATCTTTGTTAATAGAAACCTCTCAGATAATGCTCTGAACACTCCACGTGGACAATGTTCCTGTATTTTGTGATTGCTGCGCACTCATTGCCTAGAGTGATGGGTTCATTGGTGCTTAGTACACGTCCGAGTAGAGCAAGCGCATCCCTCTCACTCTTCCTGGAATAATCAGAGCGTTATCTAAAATGTTTGTATTAACAAGGATAAAGCCAGGTAATCTTTTGAGCAGCACGATAATTCTTGAGAAGGTGAAGTCTACGCAATGAGCTATCAATGCCATTGAAGGCAAGGAAAAATAGGCAAGAGACTCACCTCAAAGCGTTCATTTAAATATTTCAGTGTAAAAGAACCTCTTCGCGACCTTGTTTATATTTGGGCTCGCTCTCTCCCTTCGGGAAACACGTCAAAAGTACAACAGAACATACTGACTTAAACGGGGTACTCTGCGAAAGTTTTGGGGATCCCTGCATAATATAGGTACGTACCTTCTACCTTATTTACATTGACAAACCGGGGAAAACCTGCAATTATAAAGTATTTCTTTAAAGTGAAACCATTGCTTTCTGTAAAGACAGTAGGAAATTAAGCCGGACTCATTGAACAAAATTTAGCAGTTATACTACTCTCGGAATGTGCTACATTATTTCCACTTTTCTCATCACCGGTTCTCATGCCCTGTTACAGTCTCTCGCATTCCGTGAAGATATTAATTTAAAAAAACTGTTGTAGCACAAGGACTGTTTTAAAATTTGATAAAGCGAGCGCAGTCCCAAAACAATTTTCTGGTGAGATTGGACCAAGAGCCATTGTAAGGAAGAAACTCGTGAAAGAGCAGGAAACAAAAGAATTTCATCCTTTGTCTTATAGGAGAGTTGGAGGAGGAAGTGGTGGTATTTTTACTTCATCTGCTACCTGTCTATAGGAAGTAAAGACTGTGCTGCATTCACACAGGAGGTTGATATGAAAATTCCAGTTGAAATTCCGGTTATGAAATAGCGGAATAAACATCATTTATTAAAAATCTGTGTGCGTAACAAAGTGATGCTTCGTGTCTTCCAAGGATTGAGTACAAAGATTTAAGAAAATTCCTAACCAAACTGTCTTTACATGGAGCATTTTCCTCATTTTGTATTATCTCAAGAATGGTCACTGGTTTTAATGATCCGCCAAGGTATTTGCAAATAAATAACTGTACACAGCATTTTCCGATTTTTCTATGAATGTCTGTGAAATATACATTCCGAATTTATTTTGCATAAATTTGCATAACCAGTAAGAATATGAGAGCACAAAAGCTTACTAGACAAAATATAGGCATTTTAAAACAATTTATGTGAGATATGCTTTTATAGTATTAGTCATTTCAGGCCTATTCTTGGCTACTGCAATGAAATTTCAAGTATTGCTAATTCTTTTTAAATTTTTATTAACAATAACAAGGAGTTTTAAGGAGGGATTTGAAGTTAGGATTTGGGATGGCAGTTATTCTTCTGCCTATTGTGGAGTTCCGCATTAGCACCTCCGTTGATATCGTCATCATATGCTGCCGCACAGTGTGCGGGAGCGCGTTGGGGATGGTTTCCGTGGCCATGACCATGACCGAAGTCCTGAGCATGGCACGAAGGGGATTAAGCGTACTTTATTTAATTAGAGTAGTGGACTTCTATTGTTGGCGAATATGGGCATAATGTCTTTTTGCGCGTTCGCGAAGAGAGACGGTAGGATGATCGGTGTTGGCCTGAAGTTGATGCTGAACCAGGCGGTGGAGCAGTTGTAGGATCTGGTCTAGTTTGGCGTCGGTGTTGGTGTTGTCCAGTAGTGTTGTGTTCTGTTGGGTGACTGCAGTAATGTTGTCCTGTGTTAGCTGGTTGCTGAGTTCCTGGAGTTTTTTAAGTTGCTTTGTGATGGTGTGAACAGCTTGGAGAGATGCCAGGCTGTCAGTCACGAGCTTCTCGGTGGCCGAGAGATGGCCTTTAACTTCAGTCAGTGCGGCTTGGGCGACGTCATGTCTAGCGTTGATGGCGGCGAGTGAGTCCTCCAAGTTCCCTAGGCGATGACTGATGTTCAGGACCTCAGAATGGAGGCCTGTACGTCGGCTCTAGGAGTCCCTTGGATGGCTGAGGCGGGTCCGCTTACCAGTTGCTCCTCGATGGAACGAAGCCGGCGGTTGACCTTCTGAACTTCATCCTTGAGGCTGTCCAGCATTTGGCTCCAGTCGGCAGGACCGTTAAGGTGAGCCGTGGGAGGTGAGGTGAGGCTGGCATCCTGGCGTGGGCGAGCGGGGCACTGCGCCTGTCCTGTAAAATGTCCGTAGCCGTTGCAGGTGGCGCAGTACCGGCGTCGGCGGCGAATATCATGCTGCTGGCATTCCCCTGTGAGTGTCGCGCCACCGCAGTAATGGCACCGTGGGGTTGCAGTGCAAGTGGTGGCTACGACGACAAGGTGCTGGACGCTCGGAGCGGCTTGCCTCAATTTTGAGACACTGCCCTAACAAGGGCAGGCCCATCCTCAAGGCCGCGCTCATGTCGGCTTCGTCTTCTAGCTGCAGGCGGACCAAGGATGTGGCGCGTCCTCGTATGCTGATGTGGCTGGCCCGTAGGGCCGAGGGCCACTGCTGTTGGGCGGCGGCGAGAATAAACCTGCACGGCAGGTCACGAGGCACATCCGTGACGACGACGGTTGCGGTCCACGGCGGCCGAGCAGGCTCGGCGGGTGGCAATGTTGAGGTCCTCGGCGTTGTGGCAGCAGCGGCGGCGAAGGTTGCTGCTGAGGTCAGCTCCGGGAGGGATGTTTGGGTGGCGCGCGTGCTGCTGAGTTGGTGCGGCGGTGTCCGCTGGCGTTGAGCGTCTGCGTCTGGCGATGCGTGCGGTGACGTTGGGAAGGGACTGGCCCAGAATCGGTCGGTGCGCCTGGCGGGCGACTCGCTCTCGTCCGCCGAAGCTATCAGCGAGACTGGCGTGGGTGCCCGAGAGCCGGCCGGAGAGGGCTGCGGCGGAAGCGGCTCTACAGCCTGGCGCTTCGCTGCAGCAGAGTTCTTCTTCGCCTTCTTCCCCATGTTGATGCGTCGCTGGTCGAGGAGATGATGTGTTTCTCTCCGGAGTCTTCGGCGTGGTGCTGCGTGGACCTTCCTCTTCGAAGTCGTATTGCTAATACCCATTGTTTTCTATGGTCATGCAGAAGACGGAACCTCAGAGAAAACAAATGTAGTAACCACTTTTAAAACCGTGACTGTAGCTTTAGCTTAGTGCTTATCTGTCGTCCAAAACGACATTTGTAGTGAAACAATTTCTGTAAATGTTTAAGAAGACGAATTCCGAACTAACAAGGGACTTAACACTATGTTCATACCTTTATTCGCTTGAGAGTTTGGTGGCATCATCTTTGCTCTATGTGGAGCCTGTGTATCAAAAATCTGCTGCGGGGTAGAACCGCAATGCCCAAAGAAGCCCGTAAAGTGTCGCATGCGGCCACTTGCAAGTAGTTACTCGACATCCCTCGTAGGTTCTGTCCCGCGCTCCTTACGTACGCCATGTGTAGACCGCTGACCGTTAGGGGTAAACAATCCCTTCCATACAATGCCGTGTTATTATCCCTAGGTATATGTTCCTATCCCCGTAGGGGAAGGGAGGGGATCCGTCCCCTTCAACTGCCGTGGTGCGGGCGCTGCGGACCCCTAGCACTCGTGGTACCTCTGACGTTACTAGAGGAACCTCGGGCCTAACATTCTAGCCCCTCCCTGAAAGGCAGTTGTTTGGATTGGTTTGTACTCGAGGGGGCAGTGGCTACCGATACGCTTAGGAAATCGTCTCCGTCTCCAGACGGGGTTGAAGGAAGCCATATATTCCCGCGTACTAGCCTGCATATGTAGGTGTGCTAGATCACCAGGCGGCCCCACCAAGGTCATATCGGTAGCCTTCCCATTTGGGGTTGGCGCGCGTAAGTGGCGTATCCAATTCAATCCCGTCTTGTGTCAATCGGACCAGATGGGGCTTGTTAGTCTCTAGCTCTTACCCTATGAAAAGCCCCACGGAGGTACCGGGCGCCATTTTGGGAGAGCTCGGTAATTCCCTGGTCGTTAGAAGGGGGGGGGGGGTCAGTCTTCACTGTGTGGATTGTCCTGGTAGATACCCTTGAGTTTATATATATATATAGTGACTTTGTGGGTTCGTGAAATCAAAAGTCCAATTACGCAAACTCAAAAATGTTCTTTATTTCCACCGACTTACAGTTGAACACTTGCCAATTACACAGAATTACGTAATGCACACAATTATAATTCACCAGTTCGCCCGTTACCGTTCCACTGCACGCTCACAGTTACGTACACTCTTCCGATGCACGTACACAGTCTTCTCATCCGTTCACTAGCTCGTCAAGCGCTGACTTTTCTCCAGCCCGACGCGTTGCTTATATAAGACCAACTGGCCAATCTAGAAGGTTCCGGATTAGATGAAATATCCCGTAAGTTCGAGAAATCAAGGGGAGCGGAAAGAGACGGCAGAGTAATGTTTTTCCAGCCACCCCTCGTTACCGCTATAAGACAAATGAGTGGGCGTGGCCGAACGCCTCCGTCTCCTGCTGCTGCCGCCGGCCGGTTCTATAGGGAGTTCCAACGTTCGGGTGACTATATATACGTATATTAACATAATATCGCATAATATGGTCTATCCTTCCGTGAAGTACATCTTCATATGTCCAAATTTTTGTCCATGTCAAAGCGTGGTTTGTTCTAAATTACTGCTCATTGTGCCGAACCTGTTAAACGTCCTGAACTAAGAAAAAGGTGCCAATTTACAGTATTGGTTTTAGAATGACAAGTGTAGTGTTTACCAGAGTTTAGCTTTTGATGGAGCATTCTTTCATCCTTCACTGTTACTACTGTTGCCTTTATTAGACCATTGTTATACTTCTGCACATTTCCTTAAATAACATGCTGTGTGGTTTTTCGGACTTTCCAGAGGGGAACAGCATAGATCTCAGAAACTATTGGTAACTGACGAACAAATGTAGCGTAACTGAACAAAATATTATTCAGTATTAGCTAGGAGTAATTAAAGTAATTTTACCTTCTCCTAGCACAATTTCCTGGGTTTGAAACTTCACAAATATTGACGATTTTCTGTGTTTCTTTTGCATACAATACTTCATAGTGAAATAATTTTTTAATTTTTGTGTTATCTGATTTCAAATAGGATGGAATTTCATAAATAAAAGCACTTCTAGGAATTTCTAATTGTATTGTTTTAATTTAACTTCCTTAGTTTGAATATAGTGTTTCTTCTCTCCTGAAAGGATTACCTACATCACTGGACTTGTCATGGCATCAGATACATTGAAGACACTGGCAACAGTCTCCTCCTTCCCACCCTTTAAATTCGACTTAATATGCTATTTCAGCTGTAATGACATTTTGTACCTGCTCTTTCTATCGAAAAGTTTGTTATATGTGTATCTCTGAAACCTCAAGAGGAGAGCTCATTGGAATCAAGATTTTCTAACCCAGTTAAACCGTGTTTCATTCCAAAAGTGAATATAAGTAATAAAAAGAGACCGTTTAATCTAAATATCAACCATTTACTGACTCCATTTACTGACTGGGAAAGCTGAAGCTACCTTATGCATTTTCAAATTTTTGTTCAGTATAATTCACAAACTAAAATCTTTTCCAGATAAAATATTGTACAATGTTTTATAAATCGCTACAACAGGTTAAAAGCTTCCAATGTCTGGAATGTACAAGTGACATATTTAACGAATTTAAAAGTCAAGAAAACTTAAATTATTTATAGCGCTACACTTCGGAAACTAAGGAAAGACAGAAAATATTTTTTTTTCTAAATTAGATGTTAGAAAAGACATTGTTTATACAAAAAGAATGAAAACCACTGAACTTCCTGTGTCAACTATGGAGCGATTGGAAGAAGAGATAGGCTTTTTGACCTGAATGGAAAGAGAAATTATGAAACCAAAACAGGCAATTGTCTATTTCATTCAGTGAGGAGGTAGTGGTTAAAGCTGTAATATTTTCTTTGCATTTTAGAGTAGAAACTTGTATCAGGCTAAGCGTGGTGTGACTTATTCAAAGAATGCATAACACCGGTTCAGCGAAAGTTTTAATGAACATATAACACTTAAGCGGAGAAGTTGCCGACCATTGGAAACTATTATATGAATGTCCGGTGTTAAAGTATTTGATACCTCTACCAGGCAATTCTACCATTGAGGCAAGAATGACGACTAACCCTTCTAGTAGCTACGTCTTCACCCGCCAGTGATCAAACAAGGGTTGAAAATGCCCACAATGTGCCGCTTAGCCCAAACTTCTAATAATCTCCGTCTTGATAATGATTCTAAGGAACCTCACCACTACTAGCTGCTAATACGATGCTGCCACTTCATTTTTACCTTTTTAAAATTTGCTAATTTACAGCCCGAAAGCTCTCTATAATTTTCTAAGAAATTTTATCTCACATTCCAAGAGTCCTAAGCTAGCCTGCCACACCTAATTTGGCAACCTTGGACACTTCCACCCCTCACTAGCGCAACCCAGCAAACTATTTCTACGAATTAGCCTGAAAACGAACCGTTGCTAGTTACCTGTCCGCCTCAGTAGTGTAGATGCTAGCATGTCTGCCTCACGTTCGTCCCGAGTTCGAATCTCGGTCAAGTTGACTTACCTGGATAAGGTTTTTCCGGGGTTTTCCCTTATCCTTCAAGACGAATGTCGGGTAACTAAGCTCCATGGACACTGGACTCATTTAAGCATCATTTCACCCAATTCATTCACCGTCCGACATGACTTAACGTTGGAGGATGTAAATTACAACAACAACAACAACAACAAAAGTTGCTAGTTACCGTACATGTCATCTTACTCGAGGCAAAATGAAAACTTAATTTATTGCCAAACGTAAAACCCCTCAGCATTTAACACAAATTCTCAAAATATTCATATTTAATTTTATGTAAGTTCATTCAATTGGCCCATAACTTCTGGACAACAGTAGTAGCAGCACTAAGAAACCATTTTCTGCCAGCTGCTATATCAGCGTATAGTTTATTGGCAGATCTTGTTAGGCAAAAGCAGAAGGAAGGGAAATATATAGTTGGGAAAACAAAATAATGAGTTTATTAAAAGTTTAAGTTAGGCACAGCTGCAGCAAGTTTGTGAAGCCGGTTCGTTTTATGCTTCATATGATAAATATTTCCATACAGCGAGAAGGAAAGCGAAGCTGGATTATACATGGGGATGGATACTTGTGCAGGCAAGATGTCACAAAGCCGTGGGGCTCTCTATAATGTATGTGAAGCCTCTCGCACGCTTTTTCTCTCTCTCTCTCCAGGAACAGCCACTTCGAAACGAATTACGGGGGTGCCTCGTGACAGGGGTTGTTTATAGCCCTCGGGTCACTTTCAACTCGCCGCCCCGTCTGAGCGAGCGGCAAGAATCAACGTGCAATGAAAACAAACGACAATTGGAACATGGATAATGAAAAAGGACATTGTACACTCTTGAATGTTCTTCACGGACACCATCGATAAAATACTTGGAATTTTATGGAACCGTTCTCGAGAATTAATTGCAATTATTGGAGTATGAATCGAGGTTAAAACGTCGGTCAGCTACAAAATGTATGCATGGGAGCACGTGTGCCCCATTTCAATTGACAACGAGAGATTATATATTTAAGTCTGCACTTACTGGAAATGGATTCACCAGAACAAATAAACTGTTACAAAATGGGAAGTCAACTATAAATTGATGTGACCAGCACATCTATGAAATGCTTTAGTTGACTTATGAATAAATAAGGAATTAATAACTGTTATAAAAATTCAGATTCCTATTAATCTTTCAAATAAGCTCCATCTTCCAAGGATATGACACTATTTATGGGAAATTGTTCCGTTTTATTTTAAAAAAAAATAGCTAAAATGATTTTGATTATAATGCCATCTCTTTAAAATATACGTATGAGAAAATGAAATGCATCTCTTGAATTCTCCGGTAATAGCTTGTGAAGTCCAATTTACACTAAATGACCTTTCGAAACAATAAGAGAATAACAAAATGTTATCCGTGCACCAACGCACTCACTCTGGAGCTTTTATTCGTCTCAGTGGCAAAACTTACCTTCAGCCTTATATTTTTCGAATTTTTCCATTATATTAAAAGTTCTGTAAATAATGAGCTCCTTAATCAGCGCTAGCATCAACTAAAGAGGGCAGTAAGGAAGCATGCTTGGCAAAGGTGCAAATTTTTGACAGGAGGTTATTATGGAGCATCATTTACATTTCTAAAAATACTGGTTTTTAAATAAAAATTACCAAATCATCATGATTACATACACATACTGTTAGTGATTGTGATAGAATGTTACTTTTAAAACAAATGCTATTCACTTTGTTGCTATAAAACATTGTATCTAGAAAACTGTTATAAATGGAGGTTAATGTGAAATAGTCGGATATTACGGAATAGGTGATTTAAAGCATTGAAAATGAAATTCATCTGACATTTTTTTTTTTTTTTTTTTTTTTTTTTTTTTTGTAATTTACGTCCTCCAACATTAAGACATATCGAACGATGAATGGAACGAGTGAAATGATGCTCAAATAAGCCTGGGGTCCATAGAGCTTAGAGTTACCCGACATTCGCTTTCAGGATAAGGGAAACCCCGGAAAAAAGCTTTTCCAGGTAACTCACCCTGATCGAGATTCGAACTCGGGACCTCTTGAACGTTCAGACAAAATGAAACATCGTTGTTTTAAAATAGACAAAACATCAATTAACAAATGTTTATAGGTCTAGAGCATAGACCAAGTTTAGAATAACAGAAAAAAAATAGCTTCTCTTTTTTCCATTTCAAAGAATTTAATGTTTTAGAAGACATAATTTGGATTTAAATTATGCTATATTTCTATTTATCTTCTTCTTCACTTCACGGCATGGGCAGAGTGCCCGTTCCGTCTTACAATACTTGCTCCTTCCATCTCTTTTTGGGTCTACCAACATCTCTTTCCTTGTCGCTGATATTGGAATGCAATCTTAGACAGTCTTGTTTCGGACATTCTTTGTATATGATGCACCCATTCCTTTTGATATTTTTCAATTTTGCTACTTATCGAATTATTCTACTTATATAACTAATAATAATTGTTTAGACATTAATATTATACTTCAAACTCATTTTAACTTTAATTCTATTCAGTATATTTTATGCAGTTATGTGCAATATCATATTCTACGTTAGGTAATAAGAAATACCTGGTATTCCATAATAACCGACACGGCATCCTGGACAATTAACCTTTAAAGTAATGAACAAAATACTGCCAGCTAAAAACGATTACAATATAAAAAACTACAATTATTTTAGTGTACCTTACACTTCTCTATGTTCGAGTCATATGCGTAATAGTGGATTAAGTGCTTGAAAATTTTCCCGCAAAAATTTTGAAAATTACAAAATAAACTTTACTCTGTAGCGTGCGAAATGACAACAATAAGCTGTCAGCTATCACTGCAGTGCATCGTGGAAGATTTTCACCACTTCATATCACTCCCACGTGATAGCAGCAGCAGCAGACAGAGCCGAAATATTGGTATTCCATATGTCCCGATTATTCCATAACACCCTCCTCTTCGTATAAAAAACTGAAATCTATCTCTTGAATTTTTCAGGAATAGCTTGTGAAGCCCAATTTATTCCGAAAGACTTTTCTATTATTAGAAACAGTAAGAGATACACAAACTCTTATCCATCCAACCACCCACTCATCCACTATGATTTGTACTTTGAAGGTGTTATTCGTGTAGTGGTAAAACTTATTTGTAACCTTATATTTTCGATTTTTCTCTTGTTGTAAAAGTTTCCCAACTAATCAGCGCTAGAATCAACTTAACGAGACAATTGAATTACAGCTATCCCAAAGCAAGCTTGGCAAAGGTTCAAACTGTAAATCTACTTGCTGACAACGTTTTAGCATTATTATTCAAGCAACAGGGTCATGATTAATGTCACCTAGACCTTACAAGACACGAGTGATTTTACCATATACACTAGTAGTCTTTAAAAATATGCTTTATACATAATTATTATAACAATTTAAATTGAAATCTACGTACTGCAGGAAAATATCGTCTTTAGACAAATCATTTAAGAAATGTTGATAGATCTGCTATTCTGTAATGAATGTGATAGGTTTCACGAAGAGGGCGTAATGGGGCAACTGCATCCACAATGTCCAAATATTATCATAAGTGAAGTTTTATCTAAGAATAGTTTGTAAATCAATGAGCAGAAAAAGTAATGAATGTACCTACACAATGGATTTTTATTGCATTTATTTTTTAAACTTGTCAGTTTATACATTTTGTTTAAATGTGCCTTGTACTAAAATGAATCGAGTGCATTAAAAATGTTGCTGGATTTGTGGTGTGGGAGTAGCGTGTCTGCTTCTCATGGAACAGGTGCGAAGTTCGAATCCCACTCAGGATAAATTATGTGGATAAGGCTTTTCAAAGGCTTTCCCTTATCCTGACAGACGAATGGCGGGTAACTCTAGCTCTATAGAGCCTGGGTTCATTTGAAAATCATTTCACTCATTTTATTCATCGTCCGATATGACTTACTTTGGAGGACATTAAACAGAAGAAGTTTAAAATACGCGCTATATTTTTAATTACTATATCATTTTTCAAACGTTTAGTCGCCATTTACGTGCTTCTTGAAATCATGCAAAGAGTGGAGTTTCAAAGCTTTCACATAGCGCTCCGCTTCTTAAAGATTTAACCTTCACTTCAAGCTTCTGTATCCCTTTGTACCTACAACAAAGGCCGTAATGTAATCTGTTTTGCAAACGTTTAGTTGCGGCAAACCCACATAGCAGTGTTAAATTGATTGGGTTCAAATTGGAGCTATGAGCTCTCTTATCCTCAAGTGAATGGTTGTAGGAAATGGATTTTGGTGGTTGTTGGCTACTCAGTCGTATTAGTAACACTTTGTTTGTTGCAGAATTATTTGGTTTAATTCCTACTATGTTTGCTTATCGACTTGGAGCGGTGACCACATGTTAGTAAAGTTGCTAACATAAACTCAATTTTACTTGAAACCCTGGATTACTTGTTTAAAGTTACTTCCGCGAGGTTTCTGGTTCTTCTTTATACGGCGACTACTTTCCTCTAATAAACTTCTAATGCTACTTCAACTTACGCTGGTTGTGCTATTCTTAACTTCCCTATATTTCGGACTTATAAATCTTCGCTTCTCTTCTTAACGCGCACGAACACGTCCTTCATGTCGTAGTATCACCTTTTAAGTAAGTTTTT
Source organism: Mantis religiosa (assembly GCA_030765055.1). Classification (NCBI taxonomy): domain Eukaryota; kingdom Metazoa; phylum Arthropoda; class Insecta; order Mantodea; family Mantidae; genus Mantis; species Mantis religiosa. Next base: position 51,841,523 of record CM060951.1, on the reverse strand, counting down.
CTTACTTCACGATTCAGTTTGAACCTTATTCTGACCCCCTCTCTAACTTTATCACATGACCAAACTAGCTCACCCTTCTCAAATGTTACATTATTATTGGTTTCTCATTTATTTCGAATTTTCGCATTTGTTTGCAAAACTCATTTAACTCATTGACGTTCCGCCCACCCTGAGTTGGGGAACGCCTACCCTGAGTTGTTTGTAACGGTATACATCGTTATCAAACCAGCGAAGTAAATCCCTTTAGCGTTCATGCTCAACTGCATTTTGAAAGCCTTTTGTCCCAACACGTTCCTGGCTGGAAGTATTCTATAATTCTCAGACATTGAACCTCTACTAGCACAAAGAAGGTAACGGACCTCCCTTCCTGTCTCTCCAAAGTGTACAGATTTTTACAAGAATATTTTCTCTTCCTTGCCTGGATGCTAGTATATATGTTATATTAAATTATATTCTTCCCTTCTAATTCTTTAATTCAACCGCTATTTTAATCATTACTCTACCCATTCTAATTTCATATTATTATAACAGGATTTTATATTAGTTTAGCAAAGCATTTTTATTAATTTATCTTCTTTTTTTAATTATCTGATTTCGATTTTCTCGCCGCCCCCCACTCGCTACATGATACTGCGGTTACAAAGTATATAATAAGCTTTCATATGAACAGGTGTTGAAAGAACGGATTAAGAAAGTCGTTTAAATATAACATATTATATTTTAACTACTGTTCATTACGTTTGTTACCAATACATAAAACCAATTAAAACCCTTTGTTATTTCTGTATAATATTTCTCCAGTTTTGATATAGCTTCTTTCTTTATAAATAACTTTTTACTTGCATATACCAACTTTACGAACTTCATTTGAAAATCCTTGACCTTTAACTTAGTTTATCGGGAATTTATACAGCCCTACTTTGCATTTCCAAAACAAAGCAGATACTAATACCAAAGTTTCATCACTTGTTCGTGGTTATAAAGTTTCACTTGAAGCTTACTTATGCTAAATGCATTTGACCAAGATGTTTTGGTTGGGTTGTTTTTTTTTTTTTTTTTTTTTTTTTTTTTTTTCCCTTCTAGAAGCTACCCAAAGCTTCGGAGGGTCTTTGAGGTTTCCTAAACGTAAACCGGAACCCATCGTTCTTTGCTCCCTTCTCCAACCGACGCCTTTGATCTCACGTATTCATGAGTCGCCGCTTATTTGTACGAGGGCGTGCCTGCAGCTTTCGCAAATTGAAACTAGTGTAAATTACAGTTGATAAGGCTTTCCACGAGGTTCAGCATACGCTATAATTTTACCTCTTTTGGCTTGCGATCGAATCGTACCTGCGGGAATGAGAGCTACACCGACCTCTCTTTAAATCCAATTTAATGGATTTATGAGTTGCTCCTTCTCTTGCCCTTTTTTCTTTCACGCCGTAGGTAAAGCCCTCCTTCGGCACATCCGCCCAATCTTCTACCTTGGAGCTAGCGATAAAACTACTACCTACCTCTGGGCGATGTAATCCAACTACCGATTAATTTTAGATAAGACATTCCCTTTTATGTTCTTCAACATTGGAGTAATTCTGTTGGAACATGTAAAATAGAAACAATCGAAAAAGTCTTGCTGCTTGTTTTCATTATCAAAACGTATCAATAGAAGTTTTCTGCTCTAAGAATACCCATCTGTGAAAAACTAACAAACAAAGCGACACCCAGATTTGAAAATATTGATTTCAGATTTTGAACATTACGAACGTTGTAACCCGATTCTCTATTCGTAGCTAATTTCTCTCCATCTTAATCAGTCACACGTTCGGGCGCCATTTTGTAACCCGATTATCCATTCGTAACAGATAGGATGGACTTTGACTGTTTCGAAGACCAGATGTAACAGGGTTACTTCGCTGTAGTTTCAATTGTTTCTTGATGATTGAGTCTGATTAAATAAGAGTCATGAGATCTCTCGTTTTCAGGTGTGGTTTCTAGTGAAATAAATAAAATTTTAAATAAGTCCAATTTTGTAATATATAATTTAATTGTGTAATTTGGATTACATTTTACTCGAACTTTCTTTCCTAGTTAATCATTGCAGTTACCTCCAGCATATGGATAAATCCTTACTTCCTTAATAAAGTTTGCGTTAATTACATAAAATTTGATACCGAAATTAAATGATTGAAATAAGTAATCATGATGGATTACAAAGGAATGTTAGTCCTTTTTACAACACGTGCAGGTGCAGTTGAGTCGCATAGCAACGGAGTTGAATAGTTGTTTTAACAAAAGAAACGTAAGAAACAGTGTCCTTAGCAGAGTTCTAAAGGGTAGCACTTGACTTTGTTTGAATAGAGTATTCTTTTGACCGTTAATAATGGCATGACAAAATAGTCACAAAGGGAATCTTTGGTTGACTAAAGGGCGTCAAGAAAGTGAAAGTTACAGACACTCACGCGCAGCTGTGGAGGACACTCAGTTGGTGGCGTGAAGCCGATTACGGCAGTCTTCTTCTGTATTGGTCGAGGGCAGACCAGAAGCGCTGAGAGAAGATATTTGTAAGTTCATATATACGTGAAGAACAAATTAAGTTTTTCGAGTAATAAGCATTTCACAAATAGCAACTCTAAACAGTGATATTGGTAACCATTGGTCGGCAACTTCGAATTTAATGTAATAATAAAAGAAGCAGTCATTAAAAAAGTTTGAAATTGGCATTCCAGTAACATTAAAACCATACTATCATACATATTCATGCATACCCGGAGATAAACCTCATTGCTCAACCCTGAGTTAAACACTGTTTCAAACTGTAGCGTCTACGTGGAACTGTGCGCCATTATCACTTTGCTGCTTCAAATTAATCACTCCTGCACGTCCACTCATCACTATCAAGATTACAGAATATCTCCTTTTTGAAGATTCTTCATTTTCTATTACTATGCAAAACTTTTATCTTCACCAGCACATTTTTCATAATCATAAAATAAGATTATTGATTTTCTTCTCCTATCCAAAACTTTTCTTTCCACATCTCGCAAGATTATTTATCTTTTTCCCCATAGCAACCGTTCCATCATCTTTTTTATATTATCATTACATGGCCTACTAAAATTCAAATCAGAAAACAAGAATTTCCAACTAGATATTCGCAAAAAACGTTCCAACTAAAACGTACAGTTACATCCTTCAGTTCAGAGTATCCTCATCGCTGTTCTACTGTTTAAAGCGATTACAAGGTATTGCATTGTACAAACGTATAGCCTCCTAAACAACTGTGCTAAAACTATAAGTTTTATATAAAGCAAACAAACCAATCACGAAATGTTCAAATACTAAATTAGATGTGGTTGAGCAGAAGGCCGAAGAAGGGCCAGAGTTTGTACTAATTGCTTTTTAGGAAGCATTAAGGGGGGACGTACGAGAAAATGTTCCAGAAATCTAATTTTTTTTTATTGCTTTGTAAAATAGTAGATAGTGTTAGCTATCAAACACCAAAATATTATGACTGTACGTTGTCTGTATGTACCTTTAAAAATTAAATGCCCTAGTGTTGCATAGCAGTACAGTAGCATCACATAGTCTTTCATCAGCTGTCTTGGAATCCATAAAGCCCACCTACCAATTTCTTAGCACACCCAGACTTGCTAATAAATGTCTCTATGGAGAGACACAAAACGCAAATGAAAGCCTCAACAGTTTGTTATGGAAAAGGTGTCCCAAAACATCATTTGTGTCATCCATAGTGGTGAAAATTGCTACATTTGATGCTGCAACAGTGCTTAATGATAGGAATTTTGGCAGAAAGAAAATTATGCATCACTTAGGGTATCAACTTGGAAACATTGTTTATGAAAACAATATTGCAGAGTATTGACAACATTCACATCGCTGGTGCAGAAAGAGCTATGAAATTAATGCAGAAAGAAGCAAGACAGAAGATGAATTTAAAAAGAAAGGCTGAAGAAGACCAGAATGAGGATACAGACTATGGATATGGGAAGTTCTGACTTAAAATTAAAAGGCAAACTTAATAATACTTATAGTATTTTTAATCGCCTTTTCCCGTAAATAGCATTTTCTACAACTTCAACCCATTTCTCCCACAGTACTTGATCTACAGTGATACAATTTAGCACACAGCTTTCTTATTCCACAATGAACATTTTGTTGGTTCTAGAATTTAAGTTTAAGCTCCAGATGGAATGTGATGATACAATATATATGAAATTAATTTAATTTTTAAAGGTTGCATATGATTAACATTTTTTAATTCTATATAGCTTCAATAAGAAATCTAAATCCAAAAAATTCATTTTTAGTGTATTTTAAAATAACAGCAAATTTTAGAAAGATAGCATATGTGAATTTTGAAAAAAAAAATGGGCTTGAACAGCCCTCGTATTAGGACCTCACTGCATGTTTACTGAAAACGCATCATTTCTTCAAATTGAGTCGATCTTGAATTCAACAATACAGTAGGCTACTTCAGTGTGTGGCTTTGGATTGAACAAATACAGACAAAAAAGCTGAACTAATAAGGATAACAATGCTTACTTCATGGCAAAATCTTCCTGGAAGTAATTAGTCATGGCACGACTCGCAGAAACACAAAAAAATTGAAATACTAATGATGATCGGTTATGGTGATAGGAGGACCTGACCTGAACCCCTTAGACTTTTTCTTATGGGGATATTTGAGGTGAAGGGTTTACAAGGACCGACCAAAAGATCTTTAAGAGTTAACGCGAAGAATTGTGCAAGATATGCAGACGATCAGGTCGACAGTGTTGCTAGAAACCTAACTAATTTCAAATACAGATTTTGGAATTGTTTGGCAGTAAACAGAGGCCATTTTGGCCATTTTAAAGTGAATACATCATGGATTTGTTATGAATGTGTTGGTTTAAATTTCATGTGCTATAATATGGCCTAATTAATATATTTTAATTACAGTTCAAACAAGCATCTAACTGTATAGTTTGTCAAATTTCTTAACAAACGCATTTCCAATACAAAACAATAGAACTAAGCGATGTTAAGAATCTGGACAAACTATACGTTCCGAGATCTGAGGACAAAACAAATGAAAGAAAAATGTTGCCACTAAAAAAAGTCGCGCCCTATTCACAATCATCGTAATTTGGAAACATGTTGATATCCTACATCTTTTCTAACAAATATTACTTCACAATGCCATAACAACAAAGGTACAAGCATTGTTACATAGTTTTTACTCACCACGTCTATTTTACGTAAATGAATTATATTTCTCCACATCTCCATATGAATAGCAGGATCGACATAATGTAATTAAGTTTTGTTCACGTTTAGTACCGACTTTATTAAACCGGGTCTCATAGAAAGTTTCCCACCAAGGATTGCTGTAGTTTATATATCTAAAGCCATTTTGCATATGTGAAATGTTTTAAATTGCGTTGAGTGGTTCAAGCATAATACCTTCCACAGTAAAATCTCTACAACAAAGTATAAATTGTCCATCTACCGCTAAATCATGGCAAATATCGTATTTCGTACATGCCTATGAAGACATCTTAAAGTCATTTTAAATTATAGGCCCAAAGATATAAAAAGTAAATAAAAACAATTCAACTTAATACAAAGATCTGAACCCTAATTGAAGTGTCATAGGGGTAAATTTAGCCATTTGGCCAATGCTACCATGCAGGTTGAGGTTCCTCTACGAAAAAGTAATCTTAGAAATCAGATCTCACCTCGCATCTTTACAAGTGTTTTGCTGCTCAATAGAGCGTTTGTAGCCCGTTTTGGTAGTTTTAACTTATATAAATGAAATATCTAAACTATCAGAATAACATAAATATGGGTTTGTGGCAGTAGCGAAATTATATACCTAACGTTTAGCAGTTTTGACATGGACTGCACAACAAACATTTCTTGGCTGACAGAATAAATCCAAATAGTCGTACTGCGTAATTCTACCAATGTTTTCAAATGGTTTTTGTGAACTGGTACATATGATAGGTTGTTCCTTCAGGGGTCCCGTAGGGGAGGGGATCCGTCCTCTTCAGCTGCCGTGGTGCGGGCGCTGCGGACCCCTAGCACTCGTGGTACCTCTGACGTTACTAGAGGAACCTCGGGGCGAACATTCGAGCCCCTCCCTGATAGGGAGTTATTCGGATTGGGTTGGACTTGAGAGGCAAGTGGTTCCCGATACCCGTGGGAGATCGGGTACGTCTCCGAACGGGGTTGAGGGAAGCCATTAATATTCCCGCGTACTAGCCAGCATAGCTAGTAGAAGGTGTGCTAGATCACCAGGCGGCCCCACCGAGGTCATATCGGTAGCCTTCCCATTTTGGAGTTGGCGCGCGTAAGTGGCGTATCCACTTCCATCCCGTCTTGAGTCCACAGGACCAGACCGGGGGTGGGGGGCTTGTTAGTCTAGGTCTTGCCCTATGGTAAGCCCCATGGAGGCGCCGAGCGCCCCTTTTGGGACAGCTTGGTAACTCCCTGGTCGAAGGAGGCCCGCGTCCTTGGTCCTACGGGTCCAGGACTAATGGCAGTAGAACCTCTGACATTAACTGTTCCTTCAGGGGCATTTTCAAATGTGTATATGAATGTATTCTAAACAATAAAGGTCTGTAAAATCAGCTAAATATGCTAGTAGAGCTCCCAAATGACATTGAGTGCGACGTTTTTGGCATCTACATAAATAGCGATTGTATTCATTCCCGTAAAACACCTACTGAGTTATCTATCTCTTCTACAAATTATTGCAAAAAAAAAAAAAAGCCATTCAAGATAAGCGTAAGTCACATGTGTCGCTTAGAACATTTTATAAATTAAAATACAAACAGGGGCGGCTGACTCACCTGGTATATAGAAATGCGTGCCTTCTGCTTCGCATCCTAGATTTTTAAGCCTACCAACAGACCGCTTTTCATAGTATATCGAAATATATGTGTATGGCCAACCTTTTGGTATGACAGCTTGTTTTTACATTCAAATTTAGTGTACATTTTCTTTCATAAACTCTAATTTTCATTGCTGGAGCACAAAGGGAATCACCCCTCAAGCAAAGAAAGAAGGAAGATGTGCGGTCTGCACTCAAATGGCATAATGGAAAAATCAGACATTGATAAAGGGTTCCAGCCGCTCGGTTCATCCTGCGCAGAATATTAAAAACAAAAGCTCTCGCCGAATTTTCCTGATGCCTTTCTGCCTGATCAGCTCGAGGGATTGGAGTAAAAAACCAACCCCCATCCGTAGCTCTCCCACAGCGCTTTTCGTGTGATTTGTGACGAACTGGACCTCCCATAGCGAACAGCAATGTCCTCACCACAACCCTTCCTTTGTCCTGCCTACAGAAAAAAACTAGTCTTGGTGTGTCCATACAGTTTATTTGTGTAATGTTTAGCCTTTGTGCACAAAATTAACAGCACGAAAAAATATTGTCGAGAAAAGGCGTTTCAATTAACATCAGCGTCGTCAAAGAATAAAATGTTTCCAATATACAGCATTATACTTCACTTAAATATATACATATATAAGTACACATACAATTTTTAATCTTTAAATAATAATTTTAATATTTAGAAGTCGAATACGTCAGACTGGAAGCTATGGTGGATTTAGTAACTATGAAATTAATCTAAGAATGTGATATAATCATTAAATTACTTTTATCTTCACGTAAGTTACAAAGAGTGTGTTGGGTCTTTAAATGCATTAGCACACAGTCTAAAAAATTTAGGTTTTATCTCATTCAAGGCTTCACAACCGCCACCGCCATCATCGTCGACGTCCCGCCGCCACCGCTTTCAGCCAAGGCGATATGTGGAATGCCTTACAAAGTTATCTTCAGCATGTCTTTGTTCTTCCCGCATCTCTTTATCCTTACGACTTACATGTGCTTCTTGAACATGAGCTATCTGTTATCTTCCTTAGTTCATTCTGTCTAGATGAAATATTAATCCATGGGACAAAAGATTTTCGTTTAGTTAATTTCTTATGGTTTCGTTCAATTTTTCTGCTGTATAATAATGCTCATTTTTGCAGGCCTGAATTTTGTCAAGTTGCCTCTTTAAAGACACGTGGAACATAAAACTGATTTATAAAGCTTCTTCGTAGACTAAACTCTACATAAAATATTCAAATAATAGCACATTGTTCGGGGTCATTTTCTAGTTCTGGAGATTGAATTCGAGCCTAAAATATCAATGCTGGAAGAGCAAAAATAGAAAATGAGGCACAGTTGATGGACAAGGAGCAACTTGTAAAGTGGTGAAATTTAGTGTTATATAAATGCGGAAAACATTATTTTAATAAGTATAAAAAGTACGCTATTCTGATTTTGAATTGTCTCCATTTATTTGCTGTGTTACGTGGCATAACAATCACTAAAGCAGTAAAAAACGGTATGTGTCGTTAATATTCTTTAGTAATATCATACCTCTAAATTTATATAGGGCAGGTGAGTATACTTTTAGTTTATTGTATTTCCTTTATTTCTTTTCTTCTTTTTTCTTTTATCTTTTTTTTCCTCCGAACACTGATCATATATGAATAGAAAGCTACATAAAGGATTCGTTCCATTCCACGTGTAGGCATACGTCGAAACCAGTATTCATTAAACAGGAAGACCTAATGAACAAGCGAGGTCTGTGAAATCCAGCATATTTAATGAAACCAGGAAATACAGAGCAGTTTCTTACTAATGGAACATCCCCCTTCTCTCGCAATTCGCAGTGTATTTTTACTAAAAGGCGTAACTATTCACGCTGGTGCATTACTCAAACAAGGGCTTCATTCTCTCTCAAGAAAATCTCTTCCTGGGATGTTTTTACCTTACTCAAAGAAATTATCCACAGGTAAAGCATTGTGTTCTCTTCAAATGAGATGCTTTAGATGTTTGCGAATACTATGTTTGCACTGAGCCATTAACTAAAGTTCATTCGTTGAGTACTTAATGTATCAACTTTTTTTGCTATCAAAAATGTTTCCGTCAGACTTGGCAGCTCTTGAAAAGAGAGTCTTCTCTATAAAAGAGGAAAGGGGAAAAATTTTCCCATATTTTCACCTCCAAGATGCACTTTACGATATTAAAAATTTTTTTTAGAGATCCTGAAGTAAGATTTATTCTCCATTTCACCATTCTAGGCTACTTATTTTCTTGGCAAACGTTCTCAAACTTGCTGCCTTAATCGGGGCTCTATTAAATCGCCTTGAGCATGCTGAAGCGCATCGAGAGTTTCATCCGATCATCAAGACATTATATTTACGTTTTAAGCTTTGAAGTACCCAATTAAGGGCTTCCTATCAGCTTTTAAGCTGTGCGATTTGAATTAAAAGGTTTTATTTCTAAATTATCTCTTCCCTTGTAGCACTTTGTAGAGCTTAATACCATATTTTTTCCCAGGGGTTTTCCTTCCCATAGAATAGCACGAATGTTATTTTCAGAAATCCTTGGCACAAACTGCAAATAAATACATGTACTTGAAATACCTTCCACCGACTGCTTCAACTGAATTAGTTAAGAAAAGCCAACCTAACTGTAAACAATATAACTAAAATTAAACCAACTAACATTAACATAACTCTTTCTTAACATGAATGTGATGTTCCGGAAGAATAGGAAGATAAAGAAATCAAGGTTATAGTTTAAAAAATAGTATCATGACCATATTGAATTATAACCTCAGCGGCTAAGGCTGGTGCAAGAAAAACAGCACAACTGAAAAACACAAGTCTCCTAAGGGAGACCGAGCGGGTGGGTTCAGGCTGTTTCTGTGGCCCACATTCGGGAGGCCGGGTTCGATTCCGTGGCCGACCTATCTATCCCATGAGATTTTTTCGGGGTGAACTTTCTGTCCTCCATTGCATCTCCATTATTATTTGACATCATCTCTCATCTGGTGATCTGTTTCAGGGTAGAAGTGTCGACGGCTGACTGGACACTGTCGTGACTCATTGGGTCAGCCACCTTGTCTCCTCTCACTTCATCCTTCCTCCCAGAGATGCCCCACTTGGGGCTTAGGTACAATAACCCACAGGTTTCGCAGCCGAATCCCCTCTGTAGTAATCCTGAGGCAAATACGGCACAAAGCAACAATGGATAATATAAAAAATAAGAAAGTATGGAAATATTTCAACAATCTAATAATAAATGACGGTTATCTTGAACGGCACTAAATGGGATGGTCAGCTTGTCAAGTGAGAACACTATGGAAAAAGGTCAGTGCCACCTGGAAAGCCAAAGAAACTCTGGAACCATCTCAGATTTTGGAGTTCGTAAATAAGAAGGTAGGCCAAATAGTTTTTGAATGTAACTCCAGAATAAAGTGAGTGAAAGAGAGAGTGAGACAGAGAGAGAGAGAGAGAGAGAGAGAGAGAGAGAGAGAAGAAAGTTTTAATCTAACTGCTTATATACCCGTGTATTTCCAATTTATTTAGACCAAAATAACTTTCTGAAACTTAAGTTTTCGATACATAAAGGTGGACACAACATACCGTAACGGTTGGTTATAACACGTTATCCTTGTGTAATGGTTACAGAAGTAACGGATATTAAGTTCAATAACGTCTACCAAAACCTAACGGATGTACACTGCATATGCATTAGTATCAATCTTGTTTGCAAGAGATAGTGAGTGACCTAGATATAATATACCATTGGAGAGAAAATTGCCTAAGAATTGTTCACCTTGCTACATTTACATAACAGATTATTTGTATCATTTGTGACGCTAGATAATAATGTGTTTGACAGCAATGTTTATCTTCTCTACTGCATCCTTTTCAAAATGCAATTACTATGCTCTTATGAAACGTCCCACGAGAATACTTCAAGTTACTCCTTTAATTAATGTTGATGTTGGCAATAGTGCTTTATTTTCCTTTGCCATGTCTACATCATTGATATATTTACAATACATAGCTCAGCTGTAGAACGCAACGATTCAGAACGATTTAAAAAGAGCAAATGTCTAAAAACTATTTTAATGTTAATACAACTAGAGGAACATACTCTCCATTTCTTCTCGGACAGCCAGCCAGGTGAAAAGATGATTAGATATAACGTTTCGGGAGTGTGCATCTCTCACATCATCAGGATATTTATAAAATTTTGTAACCACAAATGAAATACTGCATATAACACAACTATAAACAAACACAAAACACTATAAAAATTCGCAATTCTGAACAAAGGACTGTTTTCAGTAAATTAAATGCCAGGTCAGGAGATGGCGTGAGTATAAAAATTTGTGTCAAAGAAACGTAACTATTTAACTTGATTATCAAGCTGCATTGATCTTTGTTTCTTAAGTCGGCGGATTTCCATTTCAAGGCCTGTTTCCAAGAGGAGCTGAACTGAAATTTAGCATCACGATTAAGCGTGCTCCTTTCAGAGGAAATCGTAAAGTCTAGTTAATTCTCTGCTCCCAGTAACTGCTGCATTTTTGTCTCCCGAAAATTGGCTCTATGGTCGTTATCAAAACAATGCTCTGCCAGCCCAGACTTCTCAGGTTGCATTAAACGAATGCTCCGTTCATTACCAAAGCTAGGAAAGGGAATCCTGTAATACAGCAAGCGCCAGATAAGCCTACCGCTACAGCCTGCATCCCGTTTACCCGTTTCAGCAGAATTCTCGCCAGATACAACATCAGGACCATCCACAAGCCACCTTCGAAGATTAAGCATCTGTTGAGAACAGTGAACGGTTCTAGCAGCACGACAATACCTAATTAGATTTGATTCCACTCACATCCTATATTGATCTGGCTAACGGAAATCCCGGGAAACAAAAGTGAACCTAAATATAAATAAAATAAGAGCAAGTTTTCAGCGATTAAACAAACAAGATGAACACAGACCAGCCCAGTTTAAAGATCAAGCGGTGTTGTGAAGGATGAGAGTAAAAATGAATTACAGGTTTCGTCCATTTTATTGTTGAGTAGACAGAAGGAGAACAAGCCTGGCACTGAAAGAGAGAGGGACTTGTTCAAATTTATTATATTATGCAGTTTGTTTTATTTATTTATTTCAGCAAATAACTGTAAATCTGCAATGGGATTAGACCTGTTAACCTTCACTGTCACAGCACTGCGTTCACTTGTTATCTGCTTACTAAATTGGTGACGTACACAGTAAGTAATGCAACACAACTGGAGCACTAGGCTGCTGCGTGTGTTTGAAATGAAAAGATGGTACATTACCTCTCTACCTCGCCTTGCGGATATATACCGGAGCCATCCTTAGTTTATATGGTGATGTAAACAAAACGGGAAAATGTATTACTCCGCCGGCGACTATCATTGAAGGGAATAGTCGCGTCATTTTATTAACCACGTGTAGAGAACGTGCGTTGAGAGGTTTCACTTTGCCGTTTTCGATGTTTAGCTTATGCAATAGCACGTTTACGTTAAG
>CM060951.1:51821636-51824136 GCA_030765055.1 Mantis religiosa | reverse complement strand
GAGATTTTATATTATGTGGTCAGACTGAACCACGACCTTATCTGATGGCAATTCCTCTATACACTGTGAGTTATCATCTGCCTGAAAGTTAAACACAAAACAAGAAGTAAATCTGTTTACTCATAAAGTCTGCAATTTCGAGAACTTCTGCTTCTTATTTTGCCTTTAAGGTAACATGTTATACCATTTTACAATGTTTGTAATACTGAATACGCCGATTTATTTACTGGCACTTTGTTCACAGAGTTGAAATCCGTTTGTGCATTTAGGTGCATGAATGAATGACATCGTATGGGAAGAGATATTCTTTCAATTACTGATCTTGCATTTGTTACAAGAATTTGTCTTCGTGTTAACAACAACAATGAAAGGATGATTGATGTTTTCGTGCAAACGTCCTCCAATGTTAAGTCATATCGGATGGTGAATGAATTGGGTGAAATGATGCTCAAATGAGCCAGGGGTCCATGGAGCTTAGAGTTACCTGACATTCGTCTTTGAGGATAAGGGAAAACTCCGGAGAAAAGCCTTATCAAGGTAACTAACCCTGACCGAGATTCAAACTCGGGACCTCTTGAACGTGAGGCAGACATGCTAACATCTACGCTACCGAGGCGGGCGCTAAAGCGGTGAGAGAGAGAGAGAGAGAGAGAGAGAGAGAGAGAGAGAGAGAGAGAGAGAGAGAGAGAGAGAGAGAGGGAGAGAGAGAGAAGTAAGAGTTACTTCATTAAAATGTGAATCCCATTCACCTGCGAATATATACCTACAGAGCTATTCAATTCGCATACAGAGCGAGAAGTTATCGATTATAACTACTGTAAAATATGTCCCTCTGCATGATATTTAACTTGACCCAAGATTTAAATTATTGCACTACATTCAAGTAGCTATTGTACTGAAGTTATATTTTAAAGATATTCCGGGTTCAAATCCTAACACAGTATTAATTTAAGACACAGGTTTGTTTATATGAATGTGAAATTTGATGCCGAAATAAAAGGATTCAGTAAGTAAAGAATCGTAATGGATTTCAAAGAAATTGTGCATCTTTGTTACAACATGAGCAGGCAGGTGCATTGGGTTGAATAGTTGTTTTAACAAAAGAAACGTAAGAAACAGTGTTCTTAACAAACGTTCTAAAGGGATAGCACTTGACTCCGTTAATTCTTCGGAACCGTAACAATGGCATGACTGAGACTAATAGTCACAATGGACAAAATAGACACAAGGGAGTTTTGGATGAATAAAGAGGGTTTTCGAGAGGTGAAAGTGACACACGCACGCACAGCTGTGCACAGTGAGGTCAGACAGTCCGTGACTTGAGGCCGATTCAGGTGGTTATCTGCTTCTGCCTTGGTCAAAGGAGACCAGAAGCGACGAGAGAAGATATTTGTCGGTTCGTATGTACGTTAAGAAGGAATTAAGTTATATCGAGTAATAAGCATTCAACATACGGTCACTCTGAACAGTGAAATATTGATAACCTTGGTCGGCAACTTCGAGTTTGATGTGATGATAAAAAGAAGCAGTCATTAAATCAGTTTGAAACGGGCATTCCAGTGTCAATAGAACCATCCTTACTCACATACATATCCACGCATACCCTGAGAGTATCTCTCTTTGCTCATACCCTGCGCTAACCATCTTATTCGCTACAATGCACTGGCGATATATAAGCATCACACGTGAAGATTCGAAGACCTGATTTAACCTTAACGAACTGAAATCCTCCTGACTAAACTTCAATCTAGATACCTAATCCAAGCGTGATTGAAAATTGATCTTTCACTAGACTTAAGAACTACCCTGTCATTAATTTTCTTTGTTTGGGCTCTTGGCGTCAAAGTAGAAACAGTTTGATACTGTAAACAACACCAAAATATAACTAAAATCAAAAATAAAACGATTTTAGGTGAAAAGAAAGAAAGGTAAGTTAATCAAATGAACTTTCTTTCTGATATCCCGGATTTCATGCGATTACTATCCAAAATGCACTTCTTTTAAACACACATGCTGAAATACACTACGAGTATAAAGCACTCTGGAATTGAATTTGCAAAGAGCTCTACTGCAAAGAGCTAATAAACCGATTGTACAACGCCAGTTAAAATGGGTAATTTCAGTGTAGTTCTAAAAAGAGCATTTACCAGCTGTAATAAAACACAAAGCGTCTGTGTGCTCCCAGGGTACTACAATTCTGTAGAAGTAGCCACTAAATATATTAATGGTTATTCATTCTGTTTATTTATCACCGCTCAGTTCACTAGCCGAATTAATTTAAATGTTAAAGGAGAAGACTTCTGAAGCAGCGGTAGTATTAGTATTCTCTTTTGAAAATAAATTACCACTTTATTCTTATCGCACTGTATTAAAGAACGTTAAAGTTATTTTAATTTGCTTACGTTTTATGTGACATGTATCTTTCGCTAACTGAAGCATAGTTTGTAATGTGTTTAAGTAAAGCATTATCGCTCACCTTTCTGTGAGCTGTCCGTAAACT